>JASAMZ010010495.1:0-21298 GCA_030248115.1 Linhomoeus sp. GSCO2_2
GTTAAGCATACTAGGAGGAGATCGTAGGCCTGAGCCGGCGGCCAAGCATACTAGGAGGAGATCGTAGGCCTGAGCCGGCGGTTAAGCATACTAGGAGGAGATCGTAGGCCTGAGCCGGCGGTTAAGCATACTGGAGGAGCTCGTTGGCCTGAGCCGGCGGTTAAGCATACTAGGAGGAGATCGTAGGCCTGAGCCGGCGGCCAAGCATACTAGGAGGAGATCGTAGGCCTGAGCCGGCGGTTAAGCGTACTAGGAGGAGATCGTAGGCCTGAGCCGGCGGCCAAGCATACTAGGAGGAGATCGTAGGCCTGAGCCGGCGGTTAAGCATACTAGGAGGAGATCGTAGGCCTGAGCCGGCGGTTAAGCATACTAGGAGGAGATCGCAGGCCTGAGCCGGCGGTTAAGCATACTAGGAGGAGATCGCAGGCCTGAGCCGGCGGTTAAGCATACTAGGAGGAGATCGTAGGCCTGAGCCGGCGGTTAAGCATACTAGGAGGAGATCGTAGGCCTGAGCCGGCGGTTAAGCATACTAGGAGGAGATCGTAGGCCTGAGCCGGCGGTTAAGCATACTAGGAGGAGATCGTAGGCCTGAGCCGGCGGTTAAGCATACTAGGAGGAGATCGTAGGCCTGAGCCGGCGGTTAAGCATACTAGGAGGAGATCGTAGGCCTGAGCCGGCGGTTAAGCATACTAGGAGGAGATCGTAGGCCTGAGCCGGCGGTTAAGCATACTAGGAGGAGATCGCAGGCCTGAGCCGGCGGTTAAGCATACTAGGAGGAGATCGCAGGCCTGAGCCGGCGGTTAAGCATACTAGGAGGAGATCGTAGGCCTGAGCCGGCGGTTAAGCATACTAGGAGGAGATCGTGGGCCTGAGCCGGCGGGGAAGCATACTACTAGGAGATCGTAGGCCTGAGCCGGCGGTTAAGCATACTAGGAGGAGATCGTAGGCCTGAGCCGGCGGTTAAGCATACTAGGAGGAGATCGTAGGCCTGAGCCGGCGGTTAAGCATACTAGGAGGAGATCGTATGCCTGAGCCGGCGGTTAAGCATACTAGGAGGAGATCGTAGGCCTGAGCCGGCGGTTAAGCATACTAGGAGGAGATCGTAGGCCTGAGCCGGCGGTTAAGCATACTAGGAGGAGATCGTAGGCCTGAGCCGGCGGCTAAGCATACAAGGAGGAGATCGTAGGCCTGAGCCGGCGGCTACGTGGGCGCAGGGCGAGCCTAAGCATAGCCTGATTTGCAAGGAATGCACTGTGTCCGAAACTAATTCAGATAAGGAAGAACGGCCATCGCCTGTGGCAGAGTCATTCAGTAATTTCTGCTGAAGTCGGGCGGGAAGGGGGGGGGGGGTGTGGACTCATTCAGTAATTTGGTGTGGACTCATTCAGTAATTTGGTGTGGACTCATTCAGTAACTTCCGCTGACATCCGGCCGGAAAAGAGGGTGTGGACTCATTCAGTAGTTTGGTGTGGACTCATTCAGTAATTTGGTGTGGACTCGTTCAGTAATTTGGTGTGGACTCATTCAGAATTAGCCATGTAGGATGGAGAGTTGCATTGCCTCAAATGCACAGCTGTTGTTACGCTTGATGGGAACGGATCGATGCCTCGATGGTCTTCCTTTGCTGTGGGGAAAGCAGAAAGTTTCAGATGTAGAGGGCAGAGTTAATTCCAAAATGAAACCTGAGAGCAGGGGAGTAACAAAAGGAAGAAACAGGGACCGCATTGATGGAAAGTCAGGGGTGTGCATGCATTGTACATGTAAACAGTGAATGTACATTGAGGGAAGACCAAGAGTGGGGGGGGGGGGGGGGGGGTGGGCGGGCTGGTGTAGCTTGCATTCAAACAGTACTTTATTACGCTGATCGGTGTTGACGTGTATGACCAAATCATTTCTTTCATGACGTAATAGTACCAAAGAAGCGACAGTCAATGCCAGCACCCAAAAGAAGTGCACCAATCAACAATCGCGATGGTCGGTCCTAAACATATAGTACGTGTATCATCCGGCCTGGGGGGGCGCGGTCGGGGCGGGGGGGGGGGGGGGGTAAAGGACATAAATTTTTTGCCGAAAAGTACCAAAAATTAAGGAATTTTTGCACAAATCAGCTAATAGTGCCAACAATGGGTTGATTTTGGGCAAAAACGTCCAAAAATATATATGCCGCAGGCGAAAATTTTCAAAATTTTTAGAGAGGTCTTTCAGAGGGAGGGCGGGGGGGGGGGGGGTGGTCATCTGGGGTTATGGGTGGGCAACCCCCCTCCCCCGTTCACAGGCACACGAGGGTCCTAAACAGTAAGAAGTCCCCACAAGGATTGCCAGTAGCCCTGCGGCGCCATGCTGTCAAGTCCGTCGCGCTTCCTGCGCCGTCCGCCTCCCATCGGTGGGTTCTCGCAGTCGAGGCAGTAGCAGACGTAGTTGAAGACGGAGCTGCCGGCGCAGTCCTGCTGCGAGCAGTACGACTGGCAGGCCGCCGTCCTGAACAACAGTCTCAGGCATATTGTATGCACAGGCAAACATTGGAGTTCCTTTCTATTCTCAGAGAAGCGAGACAGACTACTTACTGGTGGATGGCGGGATTTTTGAACAAGGCACACTTTGGCTGGAAGAGTCGATTTGTAGACTAACGCACTAACAACTCAGCCAACACGCTGCCAAAGTTGCTGTATTCTTTCTTGCACTGCGAAGGGAGGCGCTGCTTCATCTTGCACTGCATTCTTACATGAATATGTTCTGTCTACACCTACATTATTTACCTATCTACACAATTGCAAACCTCAATTACCTACCTATCTACAATGCTGCGCTGCATGTCGTTAGTGGTGGATTGTGCAACTAGAGCATGTATGAATCCACACAGGCCAGCTCGCATTTGACCTTTATGGAGCTGCAACCATTGAAAAAATCATAGCAAAAAATGTATTCATAGTCCAAAACTCATAGTCAAAACTGTTTCGTAGTGCGCAAATGAAGTTGCAGAGTGGAGGAACGCAAACTGTTGACACATACGTGGCGGCTTCCGATTGGTCCACCTTGAACAAAACCATCAGAGCGACGACAGCAGAGGCGCAGAAAACGGCCTTCATTGTTGATCCTCCTTTTTTCGCCGCGCCACAGCGCGGCGAGGTGTATATGTCGTAGACCTATGTGATACCTTGACCTATCTGATACCATAGCACTACGAGAAGGAGGTATCTGGTAAGTCGAGACCTATGCGATACCCATTCGTTCGGCCTCTCCCAATCAGATAAGGGCGCCCCGCTCGTGCGGTTAACCCTTTGCGCAGTGCGCGTCGCTTCTCGCTTTCCACCTTTAGTAAAGGAGCACATACTAACAGTGCGTCGTCATAGTGCGAAGAGGCACGCACGAGTTTCAACAACAGCCGTTCCTACAACAAAAGCCATAGCGACATATTGCCAGTCAACAAGAGAAAATCTCTCACGACTCCACGAGTCATCGCAGCGACTATACCAGAGTGACATTTCGTCCCTCGCTTAACACCGATCTTGTGACAGGCGCACATCTTTGTCCTACAATTCTATCTACAGTGGCAACCGGAACTGTGGAATCACTTTCTAGCTAGGATAGGAAGTTTCAGCTCGCATGGCCTGTAGGTACCAACGTAACGTCTCTATCAGGCACCACAAATTAAGTTTTCGCGCCGCGCACTTTGTACAACCGTTCTCTCAAATACAGGCTTTCAAGTTTACCCGTCTTAGTGCCCAGTTTCCCTCACCACCGCGCTCAACAACTTTTGCCTGAATGGTGCGCCGGACAAGTTACTTCTGCCAGCAAAGATGACTAAAGGTGGAAAGCGAGAGGCGACGCGCACTGCGCAAAGGGTTAACCGCACGAGCGGGGCGCCCTTATCTGATTGGGAGAGGCCGAACGAATGGGTATCGCATAGGTCTCGACTTACCAGATACCTCCTTCTCGTAGTACTATGGTATCAGATAGGTCAAGGTATCACATAGGTCTACGACATATATATACGGATGACAATGTGTGTGTGTGTGTGTTTCCGTCGCACCGAAGTAAAGTCAGTGACATATGTGGTCAAGTAGAGTCGATGTCGCTGAGTACGGATCCGATGTCCGTTTCTGTTGCTAATTTCGCATTTTCGAGATATTCGCAATTAAAATTCGAAAATGTCGAAAATCGACTTTTTCGTCTGATGCGCTAGCCGCGAAAATTCTTCAGAAATGGAAGGAGCATGGACCGCGGATAATTTGTAACACAAAAGAAATTTTTTTGCAAAGGTGGAATTTAATAGAAATACGCGATTATTTGCCAAAATTGCATAAATTGACTAAAATACAACGTCATTTATTGACGAATGTGAATGCAGAAATGGAAAGGTCGTATGCCAATAAGGATTTGTGACATAGTTTTGCAGTTTTTAAAAATAGCAATTTTGAGATATTTTCAATCAAAATATGATAATGTCGAAAATCGACTTTTTCATCTGATGATATAGCGGCAAAATTTCTTCAGAAATGGAAAGAGTATAGACTGCGGATAATTTGTAACGCAAAAGAAATTTTTTGCAAATATGGAATTTAATAGAAATAACGTGATTATTTTTCAACATTCCATAAATCAACAAAATAAAACGTCGTATTTTGACGAATTTGAACGCAGAAATGGTAAGGCCGCATGCCAATAAGAATTTGTGACATAGTTTTACAGTTTTGATAAATTCCAATTTCGAGATATTTAGAATTAAAATTAAAAAAATGTCAAAATCCAGATTTTCGTCTGATGGCCAGAACAGCTGTTTATTGATGAATGTGCAGTCGGAAACAGAAATGCGTACGCTGAAGACAGGAATTCGCTCGCACCAAACTTTTGGCAAGTTTTTTTGTTGGATGTGACGTTTTCACACAGGTAGGAAACATCAGATAAACGGCGTCGTATCATGCCGATAACATATAGCGAACGCGGCGATATCACTGAGCTTCAGATCAGCTGTACAGACAACCGTATCGTGGGGATAGCTGCACTTGGCATTAAGGTACACATTCTCAAGACACTTTCCCCAGATGCGGCTAACGATGTGTACAAAGTTCACTATATTGTTCACCAAAATTTGACAGACACAAAGTAAAGGTTGAACTTTTTACACACACAGCTTGTATAGGTAAAACTGTGTTACTTGGTTTGTAGGACTGGATAGTACTGTTCTCAGTTACCGGTAAATGCGCACTTTTATGAGCTCTTCAGTGAGGGAACGACAAAGATATGCAGTGTTAGCGCAGCTTAGAGCTCACGTGAACAAAGACTTCAGAGACTATTGTTAGGGGTTGTGTCATCTGCACATGAGTGGTGCGACCCGATTTGCTAAAGGTCATTCGCCACATTTGTGTATTTCAGAGATGCCTTTCAAAGAGAACATCGACATTGGTAAGTTGCAGAGATATCCACACAATTCGCGGTATCATTTCACAGAAGCGTAATTCCTCGCGGTACCTTCAGAGACACATTGTATAACAGTTTCACAGACATTCTCCCAACGTCATCCATAACCCAAAGGTCGACAGCGCAAAACGACTGTAACTAGATCGCCGTGCCGTAAGTTCGAGACTTTTTCGTTGATATTGGATGAAGAAAGACCATAGCAGTGTAAAATGAACAGCACCGTCCACGCTCCTGATAGAAAGGTCCCATTAGCAAGTCAACTCATCGAGTTGACGTGCGTCATTAATGCAAGTGTGCTGTGAATACCTGGGTGGTTGACATCCAGCGATGTGTTTCTTTGAAATACAAGCGACCTGAGCCCAACCTGCTAAGAGCACTAAAACGACCCGATTTGAACCTTGACTTTCATTAGCTCAGGTCTAGAAACAGAGGATGGCTGACTGACTAGTTGGAACCGCTACAAATATCTGCCGAGTCAATCGACACACGCTTTCTGGAACTGAGTTAAGATGGCTCTGTTCACTCCAATTTTCAGACCAATAGATCTTTTACTATTGGTCGTTGCAGTCCCCTCTTTCGTTTTCTACGTCTCGTTCCTTGTCGTGTTGATCAGACGGAGGAATAAGCACCCATTTAACTCCAGCTTCTTTTCTCTATGCCGCTACTTGGGTCCTGTCGACTGTTATGCCCTTCTAACACTCATTGTAATTTGGAGATTCCCTGCTTACGGCTGGTTTGTGGACATTATCATGAGGTATGGGGACACGCAAATCATGAAATTTTTGCAAGAAAGTTTTTTGGTACTGCATTTCAGAAAGCCCTTTGTGGACATTGCAATTGTGGCTGGTTGCATCTACCAAGCGATGTTGTCCCTGCAGAACTTTGGAACCGACGACTCCCATAACGATTTGCAGGGCGCAAAAATCACACTTCATAAAAGCCACCAAATATTTGATCGGTACATGTAGAGAGCTAGAGAACCACATTTCGAAATGTGGTCTAGGTAATGTTGTATTGACCTCTCTGCATTGTGAGCAAATATACGAATAAGTTCTCTTGCCCAAGAAACTTTTCTGCGCAGCTCAACTAGAACTTATTTCCAACTGGCAGTCGAGGGTTCTCTCAGCTGGTCAGTGCCATTGCGGTCAACCGTTGTGTTTCTATTGTCGCTTTCACCAAGCTTGATAAGGCAAGTTACATAATATGTTGCTGTGTTGTCTTCCTCAACTTTCATTGACGGACCTTTGCAGGTATTTGACAAGAAAGCGATCCGGTTCATTCTGCTCGTTGGAATGGTCATTGCTGTTCCAACTGGTGTGTCAGAGTGGTTAACGGATCTGGTGCCGTTGTCGCAAACTAATCACAATAATGTGTAGTAAGTACCCCAACTACACCGAACACCCATGATCTTTGCCGGCTGCATATCTAGAGTAATTTTTTTAGTAAATAGTGTTGCCCAAAGATGTGCAAAGATTTGCAGAACTTCTCTCAACATGCAAATCACAACATGCAACATAGAATGAAGCGAGGAAAGGTAAAGAATCAATTACATCGAAGCCCGAAGGCTTGTGAAACGGCTCCTTGGTTCCAGTTGTGTTCAACGATACGGGAAAAGCTCACCTCCTTATGAAAAACTCTGAAGTTCAGGTGGGGACAATAGATTTTGCAAGTTGCAACACTACGTCGAATTGTTCAGAGGATCGTCCATTCCACAAGATCAATACAGTTTCTTCTTGGGTCGGCCGTTTCGGCAGTCTCGTACGGAATTGCCATTGGGTATCTTGCCTACATGCGATTGGACCAGGTCTCTTTAATGATATCACAAATGTAATGATATCACTTCGCAAATGTTAGTATTGAAATATCAGTGTGAGAATGATACAGTTTAGGCACTTGGCCGTTTGGCTTCCAAACTTTGAATATTCTCTTTTAGCAGATGCCAAGCAAGAAGAACCAGAATAGGCTGACCAGCGGTCTGCAAGTCAGTCAGACTGAAAAAAGCTGCTCATCATTGGCATGGTCACATTCGCTCTTCAGCTTGCGATGACCGGCGTAGAATTGCTGCTAGTATATTTCTACATTGGCAGCGAGTACACTTGGTACATCATGTGTCTCAAGTAAGAAGCTGGACGTTGTTTGATTACACTAGGCTGAGTCTTAAAATTGGTCTGTCATTCAGCTACATCGTCGTCGATGTGTACGCTTACATCAATCCATATCTGATTGTGGGTTTGGCCAAAACTGCTAGGGATGGTTACTTAATTGGATTGGGCCTGAAGAAGGATGGTTAAGGAGGGTCGAATGAGAGCAGCGCAGATCGAGAATTATTGTCATTGTTGTGTGAAAGGTGTTGGTTCTCATGTTGGTTGTACCGGGTCTTTCGAAACCCAGACTCCCCCTCCACAGCACGGTGTGTAAAAGGTAGCGAAGTCATACTTTCAAACATGGTAGTTAAATGCCTTCACAACTCGGATGCAAAAATTCAGCACTCTATCTCAACCCATGGGCAAATGCGGGCGTGAAACGCAAAATCGGTCAAGTTTGACGACGGCGCCACCTTGGGGCAGTTGCGGCTCGCGCGTGGGACGCTCTATTGCGGCTGGCGAAATAGCATTTGAAAGAGAACACAGCAGGCTTCAAAATGACGCAAGAACGACTTTCGTAGCTTGCACCAGTCTTGCATGGTGAACAATCAAAGTTGAGTTGTCAATCATGCTTCTGATGATGGCGCCCTTCTTCTCCATGGCGATGGTCTCCAGGAGGAGGAGGAGCATCCGTGACCGATTTTGCGTTTTGCGCCCGCATTTGCCCATGGGTTGAGATAGAGTGCTGAATGTTTGGATCCGAGTTGTGAAGACATGAGACTACCATGCGTGCAAGTATGACTTCGCTACCCTTTGCACAGCGTGCTCTGGAGGGGGGGGGGGGGTGTCTGGAGTTTCGAAAGACCCGGTATGCTGATTGGGTTGCTGTCTCCATAACTATGTAGACTTCGCAAAATGCTTGCTAACATGTATCTGTGTACGTTGTGTTGATCTCCATCCCATATCATCACTAGTGGTGTCTCAAACAAGTCTTAAATGACAATTCTTCGCTTCTGGACACTCTCCATGCTGCATCTACATAACAGCTGCAAGTCGCAAACTCTGGCTTCTTTTGCAAATGCCCGTTTGGGTATAGTGTCTGCCTAACGCTGCACAACTCCTTGCCAGAGTTTACGCTTCCATTGCCAGCAGCGCGTCAATGAAGTGATGAAGCGAGGTGGAACGGAAGGGTGAAAATCGTGAAGCAATGAGAGTGGGAAGTACTCACCCTCTTTTCACGAAGATCAAAACTCTTTGCAATGCCCATCAGAATACAAGATATAAATTTGCAACACTGCACTCATTGTGGACTCGTGTCTCATTGTGGACATGTGGGTGCCGAAGGCGAGCTGGAGAAGTTCAATCAAGTTTCTAACCAAGAAGATTGTTTTATTTTGGTTGTGGGAAGAATCGCATGTGACTACACATAGCAATACCTTGTGGGAAAACACAGGCATGCTGGCTAGTGCATGAGCGCTTCACCGAACTAAATTGAGCAGCTATTAAATGGTATGCCTGCAGTTGGTTGGTGACATTTGAAGCTATACAGGCTCTTCCAGAGTACCATGTAGGCTAGAGATGCCGTACTGCAGCCTGCTGAGCGCTCAGCACCTTTGATAGCCTCTGCATTGTGTTTGAGAATCTAAGAGCGTATTGTACATTAGGTTCAAGACAATGTGCACGAAAGTCCACATGTTACCAGTCATAGGTCTGTTGCAAATAATCACGACATGTTGACGATCGACGACTTCTGGTTGAACTAGAAGTCTGCAATGTAAACATGCAAGGATGCATCATCCATGTATGTTTACCAGTTAAAACCCCCTTCTTGTGTTTGCATCTCTTTGTTCATCTTGACGAGCCTCTCTTTCAACGATGTCCCTCTTCTCCACCTTGGACCTGATCATGCTGATTCTGGACGTGCCCTCCTTCTTCTTCTATCTCTGCTTTCTGGCCATGCTGGTCAAATACAGACACAAGACTCCCTTCAACTCGAGCTTCTTTCATATTTGCCTCTACTTGGGTGTGATTGACTGCCTGACGCTGTTTTACTCCCACATCACCTATAAGGCAATGTGGTGGGTTACAACTTCGAACACAGAGTCTTTATTTTGACTCAACCCATGGTGTGGTTGATATGTGCATGTATAGTTGTGCAGATCTCATCACATCACTTGGAGTAGCATCAGCACTAGTGATGAGGATGCTGTTATTGAAAACAAATGTGACTAAGAGTGTTGCATTAAACAAATATTGTCAAACTAGACTTTCTTGATCTACTGCCTTAACGCTTGAACAGAACTTCACTCGCTACAAATCAGCACCAATAAAGTATCAGAGTTGACATAACTGTCAATGTACGAGTGCAATAATTGGAAATCTTGACCAACTGATATTATGCTCAAAATCTGCACGCTTCTTTTACCACTAGGTGGGGACTGATTCCCCACATCGTTATCTTCTACGGGGGATGGTTGCTGCCGAGAACGATTGACGTGCTTGGCTTCACTCTGATCGGCCTCCAAGCTTCGGCCACTGCTCTGATGGCTGTCAACCGCATGACTGCGGTAGCCCTGCCCAAACAGTTCAACCAGGTTTGCTCTTGCTGTATCTTCTTTGATAGCGTGTGGACTTTCAGTGGATTATTTCAGTGGTTCTACGGGAGAAACACGTGGGTTCTGCTGCTCGGAGTGTTGCCACTCATGGGACTCGCTACAGGCGGCAATGCAAACCGGTTCGGACAGTGTGATATTGCATTTCATTTTGCCGTAATCCAAAAGCTTCCACCGCGCCTAAAGGTCTCAGTGTATTCTATTGTTTCTAATCTCAGCTATTGAGAAGGTCAAATATGTACGTACTACGTAGTTCAAGTTTGACGGTCGACGGCGGTTTGCACAGACGCCAGCGATTCCAAACATGCTTGGGCAGACTCTTATTGTGTACGACAACACGACCGGTCAAGCCTTCGTCAGTTGGTCCTACGAATCTCTGGTAGGCCTAGAATGACTTTAGCTTATGGTACATAAGCTTAATGGTGGCGCACTAGGGTAATAGAAGAGCGAGGCATTGTGCATTGTTCATGCGATGTGCCGATAACTGACCAGCTCATCATTTCGCCCCATGATATTGCATTCTGTTGTGTGATTTCATGTCATGTTGCAGGACTTCGTGATGAATTCGTCATGTTGCAGGACTTCGTGCGTCAGATGATATTGCATTCTGTTGTGTGATTTCATGTCATGTTGCAGGACTTCGTGATGAATGGAAACGCCTTGGGTATATTGAGTCTAGCGGTCGTTTCCGCCTCTTGCTACGTGGTAGCTTTCACTGCTATCCTGCTCAGGCGAAGAAGCGAGGGATCCGCAGAGCAGGTATGTATAACGTTACAGAACACAAAGGATTGGTAAATGGAAGTCAGAGTTGGATTGTGACTTGTCCAAGGACAAGTTTGAGCGAATGTCACCTACTCAAGCGAGCGAACAATCACCATTTCAAACTTTACCCTTGAACATTTGCAGCGGGGCAACTCGAAGATGGAGCGAAAGATGCTGTACATCGGCTTCGCAGTCTTCGTCGTGCAGTTCTGCGTGGCCGCCACCTTGGGAATGTTCCTTGTCGTTCCAGTGAATGAGACCACCGACAAATTGAACTGGATCTTCTGGTTGCTGATTGATGGCTTGATAATGTACATAATTCACTAAGCACCTGCTCCCTTTTCCTGGTACTTAGGTAGTGCGCTCACACCACGGACACTGTCACCACAAAAGCAAAACTGGCACAATTCCAGGAACGTCATCGGCGACGTGGTTTGCTGGAACAACCCATATTTGGTTTTGGCGACCTCTACAATGGCGCGTCAAGCGATGTGTGAGATGTTCCTCTGTCAAGGGAAGGGAGGACCCAGAGGAAGTAGAAAGACCAACACCAGCAACAAATGGGCCGCTCAGTCGCTGAAGAATTCACAGAAACGAGGACGATAGCCTGAAGCGAAGTGCATCGATCCAGTGCATTGACATTGACCACCCAAATATAAGCTTAAGAAGCGAAGTCGCGTCATCATAATGAAGTGCGTGTCCCTTTTCGTTTCCCCACTATTTCTATTGCGTTTTTCGCACCCATGTTTCCCGTTGAATAATTGCACAGCTGCGCTACCGAAATGCGATGTTTGAAGTGTTGGCACTCTTCTGAGTTGAATTTTCCCCAATGCTATGGTGAGCTGCGTTCATGTCATTGGATTTGTCTTCAACTATGGTAGATATTTCAAAGGCAGTCTTACGTAGTGTGGGTACGCATGTACGGACGGAAGACTCAACTGGTACAAATTGTTTTGAACTCTGGGCTTTGAGAAACATGCCATCTGAGTTATTCAAGCAATGGTTCGCTTGGAGACAGCGGTATGCTTATGCTGGCACCTGAACAGTTGCATATGCGAAGGTAATTTGAGCAGCCCCTAATGGATTGTCAGCTTGCTGGCTGATGGGCTCAATCTTAGGCAGGAATATTTGAGAAAGCCGTGTAACAGCGAAGAAATGGCTAGACACAAGCTGCTAAGTGTCGATGTACATACACGCCACTAGTACGTTTTCTTGTGCCTATGCGCTGCTGGATGATGGCGTACATACATAGTTATGTATAAGAAAGTTGCATCCTGCGTGGAGTAGTCCACGTGTCATGCAATAGTATTGCAAAATTCAAGGCACTGAAGACATGCAACATTTGACTCAACACGTATCAGTTGAACCCCTGGTTGTAGATTGCTTCTAACAATGTCCCTCTTCTCCACCCTGGACCTGATCATGCTGATTCTGGACGTGCCCTCCTTCTTCTTCTACCTCTGTTTCCTCGCAATGTTGGTCAAGTACAGACACAAGACTCCCTTCAACTCGAGCTTCTTTCGCATATGCCTCTACTTGGGCGTGGTCGACTGCCTGACGCTGTTCTACTCCCACGTCACCTACAAGGCAATGTGGTTGGTGTTGAAATCGAACGCAGGCCACTATATTGAGAGAAACTTGCAGCGTCAAGTGTAATGTATTCATGTATTCGAATGTAAGCGCAAGCAAACCTAACTCCCATTGAAAGTGGTGTTGCAGTTACAGCTGGTTCAATGATGAAATTCTGTTGACTTCTATAATCAGGAGCTTGATTTCCTTTCCGCATAATGTTCCCGACTACTCTAACAGGTGGGGACTCTTTCCACACATCGTCATCGTCTATGGGGGATGGCTGCTGCCGAGAGCCATCGACGTCTTCGGTTTCGCTCTGGTCGGCCTCCAAGCTTCGGCCACTGCTCTAATGGCTCTCAATCGGATGACTGCAGTAGCCTTTCCCACCCAATTTACTACGGTTTGTCTCTTGTCTTGTCTTCTGTCCAAACATGCGCTTTGAGACAATTAGTTTCTGTTGGTTGACACTGATTTCGCCGCAGGTTAACCAGAAGGTTCTCTATCTCAAGCCAGTGGCGGATCCAGGATTTTGGAATAGGGAGGGGGGGGGGGGGCGGAATTTTTGTGGCCACAGGGGGACCAAGACGCTATAAACAAGCTGAATGTGTAAAAAGTTCAACCTATTCTTTCTGTCTGTCAAATTTTGGTGAACAATATAGTGAACTTTGTACACATCGTTAGCCGCATCTGGAGAAAGTGTCTTGAGAATGTGTACCTTAATGCCAAGTGCAGCTATCCCCACGATACGGTTGTCTGTACAGCTGATCTGAAGCTCAGTGATATCGCCGCGTTCGCTATATGTTATCGGCATGATACGACGCCGTTTATCTGATGTTTCCTACCTGTGTGAAAACGTCACGTCCAACAAACAAGCTGCGTGTGTAAAAAGTTCAACCTATACTTTGTGTCTGTCAAATGTTGGTGAACAGCATAGTGAACTTTGTACACGTCGTTTGCCGCATCTGGAGAAAGTGTCTTGAGAACTTGTACCTTAATGCCAAGTGCAGCTATCCCCACGATACGGTTGTCTGTACAGCTGATCTGAAGCTCAGTGATATCGCCGCGTTCGCTATACGTTATCGGCATGATACGACGCCGTTTATCTGATGTTTCCTACCTGTGTGAAAACGCCACATCCAACAAAAAACTTGTCAAAAGTTTGGTGCGAGCGAATTCCTGTGTTCAGCGTACGCATTTCTGTTTCGGAGTGCACATTCATCGTTATCATCAATAAACAGCTGTTCTGGCCATTAGACGAAAATCTCGATTTTGACATTTATTTAAAATTTTAATTCAAATATCTCGAAATTGGAATTTATTGAAAATGTAAACCTATGTCACAAATTCTTATTGGCATACGGCCTTACCATTTCCACGTTCAAATTCGTCAAAAAACGACGTTCTATTTTTGTTGATTTATGGAATTTTGAAAAATAATCACGTATTTCTGCTAAATTCCATATTTGCAAAAAATTTCTCTTGCATTACAAATTATCCGCAGTCCATGCTCCTTCCATTTCTGAAGAAATTTCGCCGCTATATCATCAGGTGAACAAGCTGTTTTAAAAAAGTTGAGTTGTTTTATTAATACAGAGTGGTTTGTGAGTGTTTTAAAGTGGAAGAGTAAAAGAGTGGATACTTTTGTAAAGTATTTCGAAGCCTTTCCGATATGACGCGCGCCCGCCCGGAGTCCACTATTCATGCGCTACTTTTGACACGCTCCTTTCTGAGAGGTTCTTGCAGGGCAACATTGGGATCGCCCGGGATTAATTTTTTGAGCAAGACACACGCATTTCTGAGCGGTTGTTGCAAGGCAACATTGGGATCGCCCGGGATTAATTTTTTTAGCAGACAAAGTTGTTCATAAGACAAGGGTTTAAAAAAACAAAAGCATTTCTTTAGGAATGACCGTTCAACAACTGCCTCCACGTAAGCTTTCAAACGGTCGAACGACTGCCGCTCTACAACGTAAGACGAGCGAGTTAGGGCCCATTTGCTGTTTGAACCTTTGGGTTACTGTAGCTCGCGATATTCAAACTTTTGTGTTTCGACCAATAGAGGAACAAATGATCAGTGAGTCAAGAGCTATCCAGCAACTCAAGATCGTCTCTCTACGACGCACGCTGAGCGAGTTAGAGCAATTTCTATGCTAAAAACGCGAGAATGTCGCTTTTCGTGGTGCGTGTTTGCGTAATTAACATTATATTTACGCCAAGTGAAAGAGCACGTCGAGACCTTTTAGTTGATCTATCGCACGCCGCTCTACGACGTAAGACGAGCGTGTTAGAGCCGTTTTGCGTTTTGGACCTTCGGGTTACTGTAGCGCGCGCAATTCAAACTTTTGAATTTCGACTTCTCTTAACGGAATTATCAGTGAACCGAAACCTATTCAACGAACTCAAGATCGTCACTCTATGACGGAAGACGAGCGAGTTAGATAAGTTTTGCGTCTTAAACTTTTGGGTTACTGTAGCTCCCGAAATTCAAACTTTTGAGTTTCGACCAATAGAAGAACAAATGATCAGTGAGTCGAGAGCTATCCAACCAACCCAAGATCGTCCCCGTACGACGCACGCTGAGCGAGTTAGAGCGATTTCTGCGTTAAAAACGCGAGAATGTCGCTTTTCGTGTTGCGTGTTTGCGTAATTAACAAAAGTTTTAATGCCAAACGAAAGAGCACGTCGAGACCTTTTAGTTGACCTATCGCGCGCCGCTCTACGACGTAAGACGAGCGAGTTAGAGGCGTTTTAAGTTTTGACCTTCGGGTTACTGTAGCGCGCGTAATTCAAACTTTTGAATTTCGAAACCTCTTAGCGCAATTCTCAGTGAGTCGAGACCTTTCCGTAGAGCCCAAGATCTCCTTCCTACGACTTACCGACGCCGAGATCTGCGAGCGTAACGGACGGACGCACGCACGCACGCACGGACGCAAAGCTCTCGTAGGGGTTCGCCCGGCTGAGGCCGGGCGAAAAAAGTCGATTTTCGACATTTTCATATTTGGATTGAAAATATCTCGAAATTGCAATTTTAAAAAACTGCAAAACTATGTCACAAATCCTTATTGGCATACGACCTTTCCATTTCTGCATTCAAATTTGTCAATAAACGACGTTGTATTTTAGTCAATTTTGACAAATAATCGCGTATTTCTATTAAATTCCACATTTGCAAAAAATTTCTTTTGTGGTACAAATTATCCGCGGTCCATGCTCCTTCCATTTCTGAAGAAATTTCGCGGCTAGCGCATCAGACGAAAAAGTCGATTTTCGACATTTTCGAATTTTAATTGCGAATATCTCGAAAATGCGAAATTAGCAACACAAACGGACACCGGATCCGTACTCAGCGACCTCGACTCTACTTGACCACATATGTCACCTATTTTACTTCGGTGCCACGGACGGACACACAGACAGACAGACAGACATTGTCATCCGTATATATACACCTCGCCGCGCTGAGGCGCGGCGAAAAAAAAACTTGCCAAAAGTTTGGTGCGAGCGAATTCCTGTGTTCAGCGTACGCATTTCTGTTTCCGAGTGCACATTCATCTCTCGATTTTGACATTTTTAAATCTTGATTCAAAATATCTCGAAATTGGAATTTATTAAAACTGTCAAAACTATGTCACAGATTCTTATTGGCATACGGCCTTACCATTTCTGCGTTCAAATTCGTCAAAAAACGACGTTCTATTTTGTTGATATATGGAATATTGAAAATAATCACGTATTTCTATTAAATTCCAGATTTGCAAAAAAATCCTCTTGCGCTACAAATTATCCGCATTCTATACTCTTTCCATTTCTGAAGAAATTTCGCCGCTATATCATCAGGTGAAAAAGTCGATTTTCGACATTTCCATATTTTGATTAAAAATATCTCAAAATTGCAATTTTTAAAAACTGCAAAATTATGTCACAAATCCTTATTGGCATACGACCTTTCCATTTCTGCATTCACATTCGTCAATAAATGACGTTGTATTTTAGTCAATTTATGCAATTTTGACAAATAATCGCGTATTTCTTTTAAATTCCACATCTGCAAAAAATTTCTTTTGTGTTACAAATTATCCGCGGTCCATGCTCTTTCCATTTCTGAAGAGATTTCGCGGCTAGCACATCAGACGAAAAGGTCGATTTTCGACATTTTCGAATTTTAATTGCGAATATCTCGAAAATGCGAAACTAGCAACAGAAACGGACATCGGATCCGTACTCAGCGACATCGACTCTACTTGACCACATATGTCACTGGCTTTACTTTGGTGCGACGGACAGACAGACACACACACACACACACACACACACACACACACACACACACACACACACACACACACACACACACACACACACACACACACACACACACACACACACACACACACACACACACACACACACACACACACACACACACACACACACACACACACACACACACACACACACACACACACACACACACACACACACACACACACACACACACACACACACACACACACACACACACACACACACACACACACACACACACACACACACACACACACACACACACACACACACACACACACACACACACACACACACACACACACACACACACACACACACACACACACACACACACACACACACACACACACACACACACACACACACACACACACACACACACACACACACACACACACACACACACACACACACACACACACACACACACACACACACACACACACACACACACACACACACACACACACACACACACACACACACACACACACACACACACACACACACACACACACACACACACACACACACACACACACACACACACACACACACACACACACACACACACACACACACACACACACACACACACACACACACACACACACACACACACACACAGACACACATTGTCATCCGTAGATATACACCTCGCCGCGCTGAGGCGCGGCGAACAAGCTGTGTGTGTAAAAAGTTCAACCTATACTTTGTGTCTGTCAAATCTTGGTGAAGAGTATAGTGAATTTCA
Source organism: Linhomoeus sp. GSCO2_2 (assembly GCA_030248115.1). Lineage (NCBI taxonomy): Eukaryota > Metazoa > Nematoda > Chromadorea > Monhysterida > Linhomoeidae > Linhomoeus > Linhomoeus sp. GSCO2_2. Next base: position 17,510 of record JASAMZ010010495.1, read on the forward strand.
TTCGCATAATTAGCCGCATCTAGCGAAAGTATCTTGAAAACGTGTACCACAATTCAAATGCAGCTATTACCACGATACGGTTGTCTGTACAACTGATCTAAAGCTCAGTGATATCGCCGCGTTCGCTATATGGTATCAGCATGATACGACGCCGTTCATCTGAAGTTTTATACCTGTGGGAATACGCCACATCGAACAAAAAACTTGCCAACCGTTTGGTGTAGCCGTTCTCTACTAGGAATTTCGTTTGGTGTACGCATTTCTGCGTTATGACGCTTTTGACAATTTGTAGAATTTTGGCAAATTGTGGCGTATTTCTAAAAAAATTCCACAATTGCAAACAATTTCTTTTGTGTTACAAATTATCCGCGGTCTATGCTCTTTCGATTTCTGAAGAAATTTCGCCGCTAGTCCATCAGGCGACAAAATCGATTTTCGACTTTTTTATATTTTAATTGCAAATATCTCTAAATTGCAGTATTTCAAAGCTGTAGAACCATGTCACAAATTCTTACTGGCTTACGACCTCTCAATTTCTGCATTCATATTCGTTAATAAATGACGTTCTATTTTTGTCAATTTATGAAATTTTGACAAATAATTGCGTATTTCTATGAAATTCCGCATATGCAAAAAATTTCTTTTGTGTTACAAATTGTCCACGGCCTATGTTCTTTCCATTTCTGAAGAAATTTCGCCGGTAGCTCATCAGGCGAAAAAGTCGATTTTCGATATTTTTATATTTTGATTGTAAATATCTCCAAATTGCAATTTTTCAAAACTGAAAAACTATGTCACAAATTCTTACTGGCTTGCGACCTTTCAATTTCTGCATTTACATTTGTCAATAAATTACGTTCTATTTTTGTCAATTTATAAAATTTCGACGAACAATTTCGTATTTCTATCAAATTTCACATCGACAAAAAATTTCTTTTGTGTCACTAATTATCAGCGGTCCGTGCTCTTTCCATTTCTGAAGAAATTTCGCGGCTAGCTCATCAGGTGAAAAAGTCGATTTTCGACATTTTTGAATTTAAATTGTGAATATCTCGAAAATGCGAAATTAGCAACAGAAACGGACATTGGATCCATACTCAGCGACCTTGACTCTACTTGACCACACATGTCACATGTTTTACTTCGGTGCGACGAACGGACAGACAGACAGACAGACAGACAGACATTGTCATCTGTATATATATATGTCGTAGGGCTATCTGCAACCCAGGGCTATCCGCAACCATAGTACTACGAGAACGCAGTCGTCAATAGCCCTAGGGCTATCGACGACCGCGCGTTTTATCCCTCCTACATCAGATAAGGGTGCCCCTTCGCGGCCCATTAACCCTTCTGGCATAAGCTGGCTTCAACATACCCACCCATGTTCACTTTACTGCACAAAGTAGACGCAGCCACAAAGAGAATCTACTTTGTGGTCTCAACAAGCGATCCTACATTTAAGCTGTGTTGCTTCCAGAGGGGTTGCTTCGCCAGAGTGAAAACATTTGAGTTTTTTGGGTCTGTCAAAATCTCACTTCAGGCGGCGAAATTTGCGATGATGACGCTGAACCTGACGCCGAATCAAATATCTTTGGAGACCTGCCTGCCTCCAAATGAGAACCAAATACCTGCCTCCAAATGAGAATCTTCCGCCAGTGATAATATTCTGCTAATTGCAGTGCGTAGCTGTTGCAGTGTACTGCATGTAACTCGCCAACAAGCGTCATTCTCATCGATAATTTGTGACCTCCTTGCCTTACTGTTATGTACGTACCAATTGTGGTACATCGCCGTTGCTTTCTGTCGCTGAGGAAAACTCCCTCGTTGAATTTTCGCCATTGCTTTGCATGCGGTCTAGTTAACTTACTGTGGGCTTACCTACAATAGTGAACATGAGTGTGTTGAAACCAGCTTATGACAGAAGGGTTAGCGAGCCGCGAAGGGGCACCTTTATCTGATGGAGGAGGGATAGAGCGCGCGGTCGTCGATAGCCCTAGGGCTATTGACGACTGCGTTCTCGTAGTACTATGGTTGCGGATAGCCCTGGGTTGCAGATAGCCCTACGACATATACACCTCGCCGCGCTGAGGCGCGGCGAAAAAATAGGTAGGAAGCGAAGCTGCGCATGAAGCGCGTCTCTTCCCCCACAAGTTTCAATGTATATTGTGATGTGGTAGCGCTGAGTGGCACTGGTGGCAGTCGACACACCAGTGCTACAAGACATGTAATGTGATTGTGGCACGATTGATTCAGTGGTTCAACGGGAGAAACACAGCAATTCTGTTGCTTGGAGTGCTGCCGCTCATGGGTGTCGCGACAGGCGATTGTGCAAACTGGTTCAGAAGCCGGAAGGTTCTTGATTGCCAAATCGATTTTGCCCAAGCTAAAACAACTTCCGATTACCACAGCTCCCAGTTTCTGTTCTGCTTTTGAGCTAGGCAGTCAAGTGGTTCAGCAGTTCCATAAGATGGCAAGCGCAGTTTGCACCATCGTCAGCGTTTCCAAACATGGTCGGGAAGGCGATTGTGGTGTATGACAACACGACTGGACAAGCATTCATCGGTGGCCGTACGAAACACTGGTGGGCTATTGAGACTGATGACCTATATAAACTTACACGGGCGATTTTGCAAACAAGTTTTGTGACCCGATCTCAACCATCACTGTGACAACCGTTCTCCCCAATAAGTAATGCAGCTTTCTTCTGCGTTCTCTAGCATGGCCACACAGTGACACCAATAATATCTTGAAGAACATGGTCTCGCTTGCTATGTAGTGCTGACTTGAGCTGTAACTCGAGCAAAGATCAGCATTGTAGTTATGAATTAATTATGACGCGTTTTGTTGGCCACTTCCCGTCCACCCTTGCGGTTGTGTAAACCATATGTCACGCTTGTCGCAACTTCCTCTATGCATCTTTCAGGATTTTGTGATGAATGGAAATGCCACAGCGATTATGGGATTAGCCATCATCTCAGGTTTCTGCTACGTTATCGCCTTCGCAGCAATCCTGCTCAGGCGAAGGAAGGACAGCGTCACTGAGCAGGCAAGAAACAGGAATTGCAACAGAGTTATTTTGACTGGTGCTCTGTAATTCTTTTCATCACAACTCATCAAACCAACAACGCAAATTGTCTTCTGTGGCCAGCAAACATTTGTTTGAGGGCAACTCGAAGATGGAGCGCAAGATGCTCTACATCGGCTTCGCAGTCTTCGTCGTGCAGTTCTGCGTGGCCGCCACCTTGGGAATGTTCCTTGTCGTCCCATTCAACGAGACCACTGAGAAACTGAGCTGGATCTTCTGGTTGGTGGCAATTGATCCTTTGGTCTATTGGACTGCACGCATTGCTCCAAGATGTTCTCTCTTTCTTTTCTTTGCCATGCACAGACACCTAACACCCCCACTGGCCAATAGCTGTGCCTTATCCATCTTGAGGACACAAAACTCTAAGAATCTTGACTTGACGCAAAACTAAAGGTGAATCTGTGGTAATTTTAGGAATGTTATCGGTGACGTGGTCTGCTGGAACAATCCCTGTCTGGTTCTGGCCACCTCAACGACGGCGCGACAATCGATGGCTGAGATGTTCCTCTGCCAAGGGAAAGGAGGCCAGATTGGAAGCCAAAAGACCAAATCGAGCAAGAAATGGGCCAGTCAGTCGCTCAAGAAACCACAGGGACGAGGGCGATAGAGAAAGGTGCAGGGTGACCAAATCAATTAATCGCCTAAATTGTGTAAATCGATCGATTAGGTCGTGTAAGGCATTGGCCAACGCATCTTCGCAT
>JASAMZ010010496.1:0-22043 GCA_030248115.1 Linhomoeus sp. GSCO2_2
CAGATGTGGAATTTAATATAAATACGCGATTATTTGTCAAAACCGTATAAATTGACTAAAATACAAAGTCATTTAATGACGATTGTGAATGCAGGAAAATGGGAAGGTCGTATACCGATAAGAATTTGTAACATAGTTTTGAAGTTTTTACAAATTGCAATTTCGAATATATTTTCATCAATATATGAAAATGTCGAAAATCGACTTTTTCACCTAATGATTTAGCGGCGAAATTTCTTCAGAAATGGAAAGAGTATAGACTGCGGATAATTTGTAAGGCAAGAGAATTTTTTTTGCAAATGTGGAATTTAATAGAAATACGTGATTATTTTTCAAAATTCCATAAATCAACAAAATAGAACGTCGTTTTTACGAATTTAAACGCAGAAATGGTAAGGCCGTATGCCAATAAAAATTTGTGACATAGTTTTACAGCTTTAATAAATTCCAATTTCGAGATATTTAGAATTAAAATTTAAGAATATCTCAAAATCGAGATTTTCGTCTGATGGCCAGAACAGCTGTTTATTGATGAATGTGCACTCGGAAACAGAAATGCGTGCGCTGAAAACGCCCGCACGAAACTTTTGGCAAGTTTTTTTGTTGGATGTGACGTTTTCACACAGGTATGAAACATCAGATAAACGGCGTCGTATCATGCCGATAACATATAGCGAACGCGGCGATATCACTGAGCTTCAGATCAGCTGTACAGACAAATCGTGGGGATAGGCTGTACCGATCGTGGGGATAGGTGCACTTGGCATTAAGGAACACATTCTCAAGACACTTTCTCCAGATGCGGCTAACGATGTGTACAAAGTTGACTATACTGTTCACCAAAATTTGACAGACACAAAGTATGGGTTGAACTTTTTACACACACAGCTTGTTATTAATACAAAAGCGAAGTCAGTTTCGCTGGAGTTTTGCTTTACCTATTCTTGAGTTTTGTTTGACTTACGCCTGAGTTTTGCGCCGGTAGTATTACGACGGTAGCACCTCATCATAGTAAGACTATATGGTAAGTCAGCTAGGAGAGAGACACTTGTGGTAGGGAGAGACATGTACATATGTGTATTGTACCTACTATATGTTTACTTAGAGAAGTGATTAGTTAGAGGAGACATATGTATGTACGTCATCTTCAGTTTTCAGGCAAAAGTCAACTGAAACTCGACGTTAACTTGTCGCTGTTCGCTTGGAGTCTTGTGCGACTTTCGTTTGAGTTACGGTCAAGTTTCTCTTAATGTATCTGTGCTTCGCAGGCTCGCCTATGCTAACTCAGCCCCAGAGAGAGACATCCACTCGGGCGAGAGACGTGGGCGAGAGAGAGGGAACTTCTGCGCGGCGTGAAGAGATGACGCCGGCCAATGAACAGCAGCGGAGATCATACTTTACACAGTCGGAGTTGGCGGCCGCCGAGCCCAGCCGTCTGGCGCGCTCCCGAACGACATCTCCCGCCGGCGCCGATCTCTCTCCTCACAGTTCTCCCGGGAAGGCCCCATTCCCCACCATAAAACAGTTTGAAGGGGACCTCAGCAACGTTGTGCGCCGCTCCACCAGAGAGAAGAAACCCACTCAGTTCCTTCGCTTCTAACACTACGTGCCAATGAGGCAGTTTCCCCCAGGGTCGTGTACCAAGTGTTATCAAGTGTGTGACGTCTTCGTGTCTACTAGCTCCTTTGTTACTACTGGAAGTGGCGCGTATTCACGCACGTGTGTATCTCAAATGTGCTCGGTTATGTCCATGATTTTACTCGAAACTCATAGCGCAGCAGCAGCGAACAGCGCGAGCAGAATCACGCGTTAAAAATCTTCCTCGCTTCCTCCAGAATGAGGTCGGCCTGATCCAGAAGTCCACGCAGCTCGGCCAGACTCAGACTGATGCGCGGGGCCGCTGCCACATAACGCATGCCATTCCCCTGAGGACTTTCCTGAGAAGGGGCCAGGAGAGCGGACACGGAGCCTCGGCGGCGCAAGGCGCCCCCCGGAACACAGGGAAAGGAAGACGCGGGGCAAACCAGACCCAAAGCCCCCCGACCCCGCCAGCGGAGAGGACACCCGGACACGAAGCACAACGGGCAACCCGGACCCCCTCCTCCCCCCCCCCCCCCCCCCCCCCCCCCCACACCCCCGCCCCCCACCACCAGAAAGACCCTCAACCGGGAGGGACGAGGCGGCGGCTGCCTCTCTTCCCCAAATACTAACACAAAGAAAGACACACACCACAACCAACCCCCCACCCCACACCACCCTCACAAGCCCATGCCGGCACCAGTCCAGATCCATGCAGCTCGCTGGACAAACGCCGCCCCACAAAAAACCTCCCTCCCCCCCACACACCCACAAACCCCCACTCCCCCAAACACCCCCCCACCCTCCCCCACCCCCTCCCCCCCCCCCTCGGCACACTGCCCCCCCCACCTCACAGCCCCTTCCCCCCCAGACCCCACCAACCACCCCTTCCCCGCCTCGCCCTCTCCCTCCCGCACCCCCCCCACCGCGACCCTTCCTCACTCCTCCCCCTCATCACCCTCCTCCCCCCCACCCCCCCCCCCCCCTCCCCCCCCACCCCCCCCCCCAACAAAAATGGCCAGCCCAGTTTCAACACTCCCACCCCGTTTGCCATCGTTTCACCAAAGCGCCAACAGTGAAAGTGTGAAGACCGCCTATGAGCCAGTTGTGGAGGAAGGTCAAGACGAGGCTGGCCCGGGCGTTAGAAGTGGAGGAAATGGAGGTCTCCTGTCAAGAGTTGTCAACGGTTTAGTCAAAGGTGTGGCCGACGCTCTGCTAGAGTCTGTCAAATCGAAGATTCTAAGAGCCCTGCTGCTGGCGCTCGCCTTCCTGCTGGTCTACTGGTGGGCCAGCAGTGGAGTACCACCAGCCCAGATGACAGGACTGTGCGCCCTCTGCGTCAGCGGCAACAGCCGCCAAGAGTGCCAAGGCAACGTCGAGTCTTCTAAGCCCAACTGCAGCAGCCAGTGCCCTCCATGTCGTCCGGAGTCCTCTTCGATTCTGCCCACCTGTCCCACTGCTACTGCGCCTGCGCCCCTTCAATACGAATATCACGAGACACTCCGCCGTCCGAGTCGCGAGGAGGCGCGCCACCTGCTGCACGAAGTCAACGGCCCTCGACAATACAGCTGCGACCTCCGCCTCTCCTCCAAAGAGGTCGACGCCCTGTGCAAGCGTGTAACCAGCCCCTTCTGGTGTCGTGCCGCGACGGGCTCACTGGTGATTCGTCGCAACGTCACCAACGGATGCGTCCTAGCTGGGGCCATGCTTTTGGATGTTGGAACTTGGAGGAAGAGTGAACAGCTACGCGCCTGCATGGCTGTGTGAATTGTGAAAGCCTACGACAAACAATAGTACCATTTCCACCTTGATTTCGCGCTCCGCTAACTCACACGAGTTTCAACTTTGTTTCCTTTCCTTCGGTCAAATAAAGCGCCTTGCTGGGAAAGTTGTCCTGCTTTACTACGACGGGTCACTGCAACCACAGTCTACCTACGTACATATGTAGATAGTACCTTTCATTGTGCAGCGTCGCGTAAAAGTATGCTTGCCAGTCAGTCTGCAGGATGGCTGCCGGGGTGGCTTTCCCATTGTGACAGCTTTCACTCGACGGTCAAGTGAGTTACCTAGCAAGAAAGCTCGACCACGAGATGGACAGGGACGTCCGCCTGCTGCTCAGGCGCTCCCTGCAGACACTCCCCATTTCCGTCGTCGCCCGCCTGGTAGAAGAAGCCTTTGTGAGCACTCTGCTCGGTTCGTTGCTTCTCTGTTGTTTCTCTTGGACAGTACACTATGTACAGTATTTGGGGGGGGGGTAGTTATTTGAGTTTGCAAGAGGGGGGGGGGGGGGGGGGGTAGGCGCTAGTGTGTTACAGTGGACTACAGTGCGCCCCGCGCGCACCAATGGCATGGATGCGAGAGACCGCAGTGCGTGCGTGTGTGCGTGTTGCAGGCTCGGCCACCCGGCTGGACGATGGCTCTGAGCGGACCACCTGCGGCGCCTATCTCTCCCTCCTCAAGCGGTCGCCGCTCTTGGGCCGAGAAGAGGCCGAGGTCATCTTCCGCGGCGGCGGCGGCGCCGGGAAGAAGCGAAGGAAGCTGGAGCGGTGGCAGCAGCAGCAGTGATTATTCCCTGTTGTTGATCGCCCGCCCACCGATTGAGAATTTGGTGGCTGCCTCTGTTTGTGCGAGTGCGGTGACAATGAACTGTGCGAACGAAGTGTGCATGGCACGCACGCCGACTCAGCCCCTTCTCTCTCTCTCTCTCTCGGTCCCACCGCCCATTCTAACGAGATGTCTGTCTTTCATTGGGCGGCGGACGCCTCTCCCTCCCTCCCTCTTGGCTCATCACTAGCACGCAGCACGCACGCGCGGAAGCAGCAGGACGCCAGCGCGCCCGCAGAACTCCTCGCTTCGATCGATCGGCGGCAGACAATCATCCCTGCACGGCCAGCGTCCCTGTCTCCTGCCTTCAACGCAGGCTTGCCTAACAGTACGGCAATGCACGGTAGCAGAGCCTTGCAAAAGCGAACAGTGCGGCAGTGCGCGATACAGCAGAGAACCAATGTGAATTGCAGCAGAGCCGAACAGTGCGACAATGCTCGCGCAGCAATCCTAGCCCTTCAGCACTTTCGCTGCAACAGGACAGTCTGCAACAGACAGACTTTCTGCAACAGACACTGCAACAGTACAGACGCTACAACAGATCGTCGCGCGAGGCGACCAGCGCCGGGCTCGCAACAGGACAGACCTTGAACAGGACAGATTTGAACAGACAAATCTGAACAGGACAGATCTGCAACCGAAAATCTCCCGCTTTCTTCATTTTAGCACTCCGACCCAAAAGGGCGGAGTCTTAGGGAGCTCTCTCGATCAAAATTTTCCACCCAAGATTCTCGCGCGTGTTCATCCGATTGGACGGTTTTTATCGATAGGTCTCGAGGATAGAGGTTGGACGACCTTCTTTTTTCGCGAGTGGAAAATTTAAAAATTCAAAAATTAATTTTTCTTCTAGAGGTGTTCAGTAGCCCTCTTTCTGAATAATGGGCATTTATGCCCTTTATTGTAGCCTCGACGAGAGACGAAGAGGGGACAAAAAATCCCAGCCAATCGGCCACGCCTCGGGTACGTAGCCAAAGTTTTTACAAAAATTGCCTTTCAAAAATCCTGAAACAAGATAATTATCGGGCCAGATTCTCCAATCGGCAGAGCAACATCTTTCTTACCAAAAATCAAAACCCACACAGGGTGAAAAATTCCAATTTTTGACTTTTGGCCGTTTTGAGGACCCGATTGGGATGATTTATGGCCAAATGGACTGCACCACGCGATTCCCCGTCGAAAACTGATCCGGAATCGATTTTCAAAAATATTTTTCGGCTACCGTACCCCGGCCGCGTCCAAAATTCGAATTTCCACCGGGTGGTCAAAATCAATGTTGGAGTCGATCCCGGTGCTTTCGAGGTCGCTGATGCCGAATCTGGCGTTATTTTGGCGTTTCGGATCAAGATTGGCGAGTTTTTGTCGAAAATCGACCTACCGTAGCCCTACGTCGACGAAACTGAAAGTGTGGTAATTGTACGGTTGAAGTGTCGATTCTAGGGTATTTCGCGACGAGGAACGCGAATTTGCCATTGGTTTCTCCATTTTGTGTCGATTTTGCCTTCAAACAGCCACTTTCTTAATGCCTAAATTAAATTTTGATTGAAACTTCTACCTTACTCTTCTCAAACTATGTTGTAACTTAAATTTGCGCGCGCATTCAAACTTCTGAATTGAAGGAAATGCAGTGTGGAAAGACGGCGTGGTAAAGTAAGCATTTGCGCATGAATTTTCAATTCTTTCCCGTCCAAAATGGTAGGGCGAGTATACAATTGGCGCAGCCCCGAATCTCAGCTGCCGGCTACTGGTCGAATCGAAGCGAAATGGCGCATGTTGGACTCAATTCGGCCTGGTCTACAGGATTTCGGTGAAGTTTATGCCACACCGGCCGGTCCTTGTTATGTGGAAGGAAAATGCGTGATTCTGAAACTCGCGCGCGGCGGAATCTGTGGAGAATCTTTGGGCGGAAATCGGCCTTATTTCTCATGATCAAGTGAGTGGCGGTCTGCTTTCTCCCGTTGTGGTCGGAGTGCTTCACTGCAGGTTCTACTGCACGTTTCCCTTGTTTTGCGCGGCGCTTTGTAGGCGCGTTCGCGAGGCAGTCAGCGCTGTTGGCTTGCAACAGGACAGACTTTCTGCAACAGGACAAATGTTGCAACAGGGACAAATGTTGAAACAGGACAAACCCTGCAGCAGGACAGATCTTGCAACAGGACAGAACCTGCAACAGGACAGATCTTACAACAGGACAGATTTTTACAACAGGACAAATTTTGCAACAGGACAAATCTTGCAACAGGATGGTCGCGCGAGGCGACCAGGGCCATTGGCTCGCAACAGGGCAGACCTTCTGCAACAGGGCAGATTTTACAACAGTACACATCTTGCAACAGGACAGATCGTGCAACAGGACAGACCTTGCAACAGGACAGATTTTGCAACAGGACAAATCTTCCAACAGGACAGAAAATCTTGAAACAGGACAGATTTCGCAACAGGACAGACCTTGCAAGAGTTGCTAGAGCTCGACGTGCATCCTGCCCAACACCAAACAAATTCGCGTGAAATGACCGACCTCACTTCGCCGGCGGCAGCTACAATGAAGGGCCCAGGAGGCACAGCAGATCAGCTGCGAAGACCAATTGTCGGGCGTCAACCCGTCTCTCCTCTGACAGTGGAGCCTGTGTCTTTGGCGCATTCGTACGGCAGCTGCAGCTCGAGCAGCGCCTATCCAACCGTGGGATCATCCTTGTTGGCCGGCGAAAACTTGCAGCTGTCCGTCGGAGAAGGCTTTGATCGACTTCTACCAGAAGGCCGCTACGGTGGCAGCGGCGGCGGCTAACCACCAGCAGCACCTAGGAAGCTGAGGTTCCCCCACCAACACGCAGCCCCCCCCACCCCACAACAACCCAAACACCAACACAACAAAACAAACAAACCACCACCAAAACAAACCCACCCCACCCCCCCACCCCCCCCCCACCCCCCTCTTTTCCGGGCTAGATATTGTCGAGGACTATAACATATCCAAAAATCACCAAAATCGATCAAGCATTGCGAAAATTATGGATGGATAACGCTTTTCAATGTACTACAAAATTCGAATTTTTGAATTTTCTCAAAATTTTCCCATTACGCGAAAAAAATGGAGGTGCGTCCACACCTACTATCCTTCGAGAGCTATCGATTAAAAAAAACCGCGTCCAAATCGGACGAAGCACGCGCGAAAAATCTTGAGGGGGAGATTTTTATTTTCGGTGTCCCGACTATAGCCCTCCGCCCTTCTAGGGTCGGAGTGCTAAAAACTGGGTACCCGATGATGGTTGATTGGCATTGCATAGTGTGTTGTGCATTTGAGGAGTACATTCAATAGTGCGTCAGAATAGAAAGTTGGGCATTTCTTCGGGGAGTTTTGCCGCAGTTACCTCGAGTTTCCAAAGGTAGTTTGTGCCATTCTTGGGCAATCGTTGCCTATAAGATTCGTATTGGTGGGTACTGATCCATAAATGGATCAGAAATGTTCGCCGCAGGTTCACTTTGGAATGAAGAGGGTCTAAATGGGACGACGCCCTTTTCTTTTGGGTCACAAATGCGGGCGGTTACGACACCGTTGCTGTTGATTGCAGAACCGCACAGTAATTGCCGCGTTCCGTGTTCGATCGAATAGGTGGCAAAACATACGTTGCACGACACATCCATGGAAATATTGCTTAGTTATAGTAATTTGAAAATGCTGAAGTTGTTTGAAATTGTCGAAATTGGCAATTTTGAGAAAAACCTTGAACATATCCCTAAATTCGTTAATCATAAAATATAGAACTATTTGCTAAATAGTTGGCAGACTATGCCCGACACAACCATGCAAAGACAATCTGAGATTTAAGCTATTTGAAATTGTCTATATTTGGGAATTTTAACAATACCCTTGAAAATATACGTGAATTCGTTAATTATAAAATCCGAAACTATTTGTTAAATACATGGCAGACTATGCTTGATACTTCTGTGCAAAGAAACTTTGAAATTTAAGCCGTTTGAAATTGTCAAAATTTGGGGATTTTGACAAAGCCCTTAAAATATCCTAAATTTCATTAATTATAATCTCTGAAACTATTTGCTAAATACTTGACAGACTATGCTCGACACATCCGTGCAAAGAAGTTTTGAAATTTAAGCTGTTTGAAATTGCCGAAATTTGAGAATTTTGAAAATACCCTTGAAAATATCCCTAATTTCGTTAATTTTATTCGCTGAAACTATTTGCTAAATGCTTGGCAGACTATGCTCCATACATTCGCGCAAAGAAGTTTTGAAATTTAAGCTGTTTGAATTTGTCAAAATTTGGGAATTTTGACAATACCCTTGAAAATATCCCTAATTTCGTTAATTATAAAATCTGAAACTATTTGATGAATACTTGGCAGACCATGCTCGACACATCCGTGAAAAGAAATTTTGAAATTTAAGCTGTTTGAAATCGTCGAAATTTGTGGATTTTAACAAAATCCTTAAAAATATCCTAAATTTCGTTAATTATATTCGCTGAAACTATATGCTAAATACTTGGGAGACTATGCTCGATACATCCGTGCAAAGAAGTTTTGAAATATAAGCTGTTTGAAATTGTCGAAATTTGGGAATTTTGACGAAAACCTTGAAAATATCCCTAATTTCGTGAATTCCAAAATCCGAAACTATGTCACAAATTCATCGCGTCTTATGCCCTTTCCATTTCAGCAAAAACTTTGCCGATACGACTTGTAAATAATAGTGTCATTTTTGACATTTTCATATTTTAATTGTAAATATCTCGAAACTGCGAAATTAGCAACAGAAACGGACAACGGCACGTTACTCAGCGCATTCGACTCCATCGGGTGGCACTAACCGTCGTGTCTAGTTTTGTGACACCCACACACAGACACACAGACACACAGACACACGAACGGACAATAGCGTCCGTATATATACTCGCCGCCCTGGGGGGCGGCGAAACAAGACAGAGAACGCACGCACAGGCAGCTAGAAAAGAACAGGCAAATGAAACATCTCGGGAGAGGGTAACCAGAAATGAAGTGAAGGTGTAACAGGGTTGTCGACTTGCTTAAAGAAGGGAATAAAACAGAGGCCGATTCGATTCCACGCATTCTAATGGATTCTAACGCGGTTCGTTCGCGATGTCATTCCTTCTCTTATTGATTTCTTTTCGTGTTCTGAGGTCGGATGGCCTTGACTTTCGTCGTCGTACTCTTCTTCTCCTTCCATCCCACCATTCGTTTGAATCCCTTCCTAAACTGCTCGGCCATCGCGAACAGAATGAAGAAATTCGACCCTCCGTTGATCAGGATCAAAATGGTACTGTAGTTGGACGCGTAATTGAACATTTCTCCAGGAGCGTATTTCTTGATCAGGATTTGAAACAGGGCGCGCGCAAATGTTGTGGCGACGAATACGACCACGACGACGGCCACCGACCGAGTCACCATGCGCTGCTGCTGAAGTGGGAGAAATTTAATTTTTTTTAAAATTGCAGTATATTTCGATTGAAATCAATTTCCAAGTTAATGCTTTGAGCTTGAGTTTGGTCGGGATTGGATCAAAGAAATATGCAAAATCGAATAGTGCGATTTCTTAGTAATTTTGACATGCTGTTGACCAGTGATTCGCAATTCCTGAATTTCGGTATTTACCACACTTTCATCTTTCCTGCAAAATTGACGTTACACAAGCTGCTACAAGCCGTCATCAGCGATCAGCAAAAGACAAAACACGGTTACTTCAGTTTGGTATTTTGTTTGTTCGTAGGTATGTGGTACATGTACGACGTACCACCTACTCAGGAAACTACCTTCTCATTCAGCGTGCTCTGGGGGCTTTGTTCCAGTTTCCAGCCAAATGCGTTAGCCAAAACTATCTTCCCTTTGACCTTGTAGAACACGCCAACGTACAGTGCGACAATTGCCGCGCATATAACCAGATCCCTTCGTTGCGTGAACAACAGAATTCTCTCTCCGATCACTCTCGGTGAGAAACAAATTGGCATTGGTTTGTTTGCGATTGTGTAGTCGATGTCTAACAGATAAAGTATCATTTGGAGAGCGCAATCGCCCCACGCGATAGTCAACACGGCGATTGTATACTTCTTGCCTGAAATACGCCAAATCTGATTGTTGTAATAAAACCAACCTTTTCAACTATTTGGTAAGTTTTGGGTTTTCTCCTTAACTATTCGTGCATTAATTCATTAATTTGGTATTCTACTAATCTACTAATTTGCATGCCTATTTATTTAATTGTTTAATTATTTAATTATACATTTATTTATTTATTGAATATTCACTTACCTATTTATTTACTATTTATTAATCTATTTAGCCAGTCATTTACTTAGTCGTCCATCTATCTATTCAGTCGTACATTTGTTTTAGGAATTTTGGTTTGCCTATGTTGACAGTTTTAGCGCACCCAGTTTCTTGAAATATGTCACAGGCGCGGCAACCGACAGGAATCGATCGAACGCGATCACCAAAGTCATTACAATCGACGCTCGCCTGCTTCCAAAGATTCCCACCGAATAAACGACGCATTTCCATTTAGTTATCACACCTGGAGGGAGAAGCGTTATTTATACAATCGTGAGCAGAACCTTTAAATTTTTTAAGAAAATTATTACTGTAGTTTACGTGAGCATCGACTGAGCAGTATTGCAGTCCATACTGGCGACTAGAAAACTTCTTGCCTGTGACTGAGCTTTTGAGTCAATTTGAGGATTCTAGCACCTGGTTTCTGAATGACGCCAAGTATGACTTCTGTTCCTCTTTTCGTGATCATTCCCGCTGAAAAGAGCGTATCGGCCGCCGCCAGATTGGCGATCATCGCCCAAGTGTTGGTGTGAAGCGGCTTGTTCTTCCACACCGTCAATATCAGCAAACAATTCGCCACGCTGGCAGCGCACTCGGCCAAAGTTAGCGCTGCATTGACGTGCAAATTCTTGCTCAGATGCCGAAGGGAGATTTGCTCAAGCGATGCGTTTTGAAGGGCCATTTCATCTGCAGGCTTTCAGGCTTTGGAATTCAAGCGCGCGTGATTCACGACTAGGCCTACTCACTGCAGCTGGTCGCAATAACAACTCGCCTCCGGAGAAGCGACACTTCCTGCAATTAACTCGGTCCGAGGGTGCAGGTGAAAGGTCGAACAGAGAAATGTGACCGTCATGCATCACGCCTCTGGGACTTGTTAGTGAGACGCACAAAGAAGTAGCGCGCGTGTCGGATAGAAATCCAGGAGCGCTGACGTCGCATCGAGCGCCCTTGTAGTTCAGTGCTGGTCAGAGTCATCCCTGGGTCCTGGATCTACCTTAGGACGAGGTCTCGGAACGATGCATCGTCAATAACCTTTGAAACCTTGTTATGGCACGAAACGCATTCAAAGTTATCCTAACTTGAAGCGCAAGAAAGCCATAGGTGGAAAACTTTGCGCGACACAGCTTCTACATTGTACAGGGTTTTTATAGATGACCACTTTTCGTTCGGCCAGATTTTGTGCAAAACTAAACCAATGTAAGTGAAACTGTAGCACATGGTCAGAAAGGCTTTGGCATTTTGTATGTTAGATGTCCAGCTAAATTGGTCTTGCACTGCGGAAATTACAGGGTGTCAAAGTTCAGGCCGGAAATCTCACGATCGGCCGACTTTGAAGCACGGTATTAACTCGGTCGTTCCGCCGCTTTTGCGGACGCGGCAAATTGCATCTGAAAGGTCTTTAAACAAGCTTTAATTTGCCACAAGAACGAACTTCCTACGTCGTCCAACGGCCGACTTACCGACCGTCAAAGTTTCTGATAACGCGTTCTGGAGAGTCGAGGACCGCCATCCGCTGGGAAAGTGGGACTTTGACCCATGCCAAGAACATTCGACGAGCTGTAACTCGGCCGTTGAACGACATAGGAAGTTCGTTCTTGTGGCAAATTAAAGCTTGTTTAAAGACCTTTCAGATGCAATTTGCCGCGTCCGCAAAAGCGGCAGAACGACCGAGTTACCGTGCTTCAAAGTCGGCCGATCGTGAGATTTCCGGCCTGAACTTTGACACCCTGTAATTTCGGCAGTGCAAGACCAATTTAGCTGAGCAGCTAACATACAAAATGCCAAAGCCTTTCTGACCCATAGGTTTCTTTGGGGGGGTTGGCCTTCGGCCGAAACGGACGAAGTTCTGGATGACCCTCCCCCTGACCTCCGATCCCAGACTGACCCCCCCCCCCCCCTAGCGATCCCAAATTTGCAAAAAATTTTTGCCTGCGGCGCTATTTTGTTGTTTTAACATGTATTTGGGCCGTTTTCTAGCGAGTATATGGCCTTTATACGTCTGTTTGTGGTAGTTTTTGCGTAAAATTAACGTTTTTCTGGACTTTTTGAAGCTAATAAATGCAAAATTTCTTACAATAATAGACCCCCCTACCATTTTCGGATGGCCATCCTGAAACTGATTCAGGTTCAGGACGACCCCCCCCCCCCTTCGACCCTAAATTGACCCCCCCGGGACCAAATCTGGCAGGAACCTATGTTCTGACCATGTGTTAAAGTTTCACTTACATTGGTTTAGTTTTGCACAAAATCTGGCCGAACGATAAGTGGTCATCTAACAAGCTGTGTGTGTAAAAAGTTCAACCTATGCTTTGTGTCTGTCAAATCTTGGTGAACAGTATAGTGAATTTCTTTCGCATAATCAGCCGCATCTAGCGAAGGTGTCTTGAAAACGTGTACCACAATTCAAATGCAGCTATTACCACGATACGGTTGTCTGTACAACTGATCTAAAGCTCAGTGATATCGCCGCGTTCGCTATATGGTATCGGCATGATACGACGCCGTTCATCTGAAGTTTCATACCGGTGAGAATACGCCACATCGAACAAAAAACTTGCCAACTGTTTGGTGCAGTCGTTCTCTACTAGGAATTTCGTTTGGTGTGCGCATTTCTGACGCTTTTGACAATTTGTAGAATTTTGGCAAATTGTGGCGTATTTCTATAAAATTCCACAATTGCAAACAATTTACTTCTGTGTTACAAATTATCCGCGGTCTATGCTCTTTCGATTTCTGAAGAAATTTCGCCGCTAGTCCATCAGGCGACAAAATCGATTTTCGACTTTTTTATATTTTAATTGTAAATATCTCTAAAGTGCAGTATTTCAAAGCTGTAGAACCATGTCACAAATTCTTATTGGCTTACGACCTTTCACTTTCTGCATTCACATTCGTCAATAAATGACGTTCTATTTTTGTCATTTTGTAAAATTATGACAAATACTTGCGTATTTCTATGAAATTCTGCATATGCAAAAAAATTCTTTTGTGTTACAAATTGTCCACGGCCTATGTTCTTTCCATTTCTGACGAAATTTCGCCGCTAGCTCATCAGGCGAAAAAGTTGATTTTCGATATTTTCATATTTTAATTGTAAATATCTTCAAATTGCAATTTTTCAAAACTGAAAAACTATGTCACAAATTCTTACTGGCTTGCGACCTTTCAATTTCTGCATTCACATTTGTCAATAAATTACGTTCCATTATTGTCAATTTACGAAATTTCGACGAACAATTTTGTATTTCTATCAAATTTCACATCGACAAAGAATTTCTTTTGTGTTACAAATTATCAGCGGTCCGTGCTCTTTCCATTTCTGAAGAAATTTCGCGGCTAGCTCATCAGGTGAAAAAGTCGATTTTCGACATTTTTGAATTTTAATTGTGAATATCTCGAATATGCGAAATTAGCAACAGAAACGGACATTGGATCCATACTCAGCGACCTTGACTCTACTTGACCACATATGTCACATGTTTTACTTCGGTGCCACGGACACACAGACAGACAGACATTGTCATCCGTATATATGTCACAGGCCATGGCCGTCTTCAGGCCATCGCCGTCTAGACGGCTTTGGCCTGGTCGATCAGGCCGTTGCCGTCTTTTCGAGCAGAAGACGGCCATGGCCTGATGCGTCAGGCCACAGCCGTCTAGACGGCCACGGCCTGAGACGTCAGGCCATGGCCGTCTTTTCCTTTCTCTGTTAGTTTCCGACACCGTATATTCCTTCCAGTTCAGGCTATGCTTAGGCTCGCCCTGCGCCCACGATGCACAAGAGTCAGTCGGCGTCGCAGTCTGGCGGGTCGAAACTTAGGCTTAACGCGACCGGTGACCGACTTCAGAGCGCGCGGAGCGCGCCCTGAAGTTGGTGGTCGCGCTAAGCCTCAGTTGAGACCCGCCAGGCGCGACGCCGGCCGAGTTTTAGTGCAAACTGCAAGTGGAATAAACACTCCTCCATCTACTTCACCTCCTGCTTAGGCCTGCTGTGCCCCTTCCCTGCAGCGCTTGTAACAGCTGGCACTCTTAAAGACGGCTACGGCCTGGTCCATCAGGCCATAGCCGTCTTTTCGAGCAGAAGACGGCCATGGCCTGACGCATCAGGCCAACGCCGTCTAGGCGGCCGCGGCCTGATCGACCAGGCCAAAGCTGTCTAGACGGCTTTGGCCTGAAGACGGCCATGGCCTGCAACATATATACACCTCGCCGCGCTGAGGCGCGGCGAAAAAACAAGCTTAGAGTAACAAGCTTAGAGTAAAAACTGGGTACCCGATGATGGTTGATTGGCATCGCATAGTGTGTTGTGCATTTGAGGAGTGTATTCCATAGTGTGTCAAAATAGCAAATTGAGCATTTCTTCGGGGAGTTTCGCCGCAGTTACCTCGAGTTTCCAAAGAAAGTTTGCGCCATTCTTGGGCAATCGATGCCTATAAGGCGCATTGGTGGGGACTGATCCATAGATGGATCAGGAATGTTTGCCGCAGGTTCACTTTGGAATGAAGAGGGTCTAAATGGGACGACGCCCTTTTCTTTTGGGTCAAAAATGCGGACGGTTATGGCACCGTTGCAAAATTCGTTAATTATAAAATCTAGAACTATTTGGCAGACAATACCCGACACAACCATGCCAAGACATTTTGAAATTTAAGCTATTTGAAATTGGCGGAATTTGGGAATTTTAACAAAAACCTTGAAAATATCCATAATTCCGTTAATTATAAAATCTGAAACTATTTGATAAATACTTGACAGACTATGCTTGATACATCCGTGCAAAAAAATTTAAGCCGTTTGAAATTGTCTATTTTTGGGAATTTCAATAATACCTTTGATAATATCCCTTATTTCGTTAATTATAAAATCTGAAACTACTTGATAAATACTTGGCAGACTATGCTCGACACGTCCGTGAAAAGAAATTTTGAAATTTAAGCTGTTTGAAATTGTCGAAATTTGGGGATTTTAACAAAACCCTTAAAAATATCCTAAATTTTGTTAATTATATTCGCTGAAACTATTTGCTACATACTTGGCAGACTATGCTCTATGCATCGGTGCAAAAAAGTTTTGAAATTTAAGCCGTTTGAAATTGACGGAATTTGGAAATTTTGGCAATACCCTTGAAAATATCCCTAATTTCGTTAATTATAAAATTTGAAACTATTTGCTAAATACTTGGCAGACTATGCTCGATACATCCGTAAAAAGAAAATTTGAAATTTAAGCCGTTTGAAATTGTCCAAATTTGGGAATTTTGACAATACCCTTGAAAATATTACTAATTTCGTTAATTATATAGTCTGAAACTACTTGATAAATACTTGGCAGACTATGCTCGACACGTTCGTGAAAAGAAATTTTGAAATTTATACTGTTTAAAATTGTCAAAATTTGGGGATTTTAACAAAACCCTCAAAAATATCCTAAATTTCGTTAATTATATTCGCTGAAACTATTTGCTAAATACTTGGCAGACTATGCTCGATACATCGGTAAAAAAAAGTTTTGAAATATAAGCTGTTTGAATTTGTCAAAATTTGGGAATTTTGACAAAAACCTTGAAAATATCCCTAATTTTGTGAATTCCAAATTTCGAAACTATGTCACAAATTCATCGCGTCTTATGCCCTTTCCATTTCAGCAAAAACTTTGCCGATACGACTTGTAAATAAAAGTGTCATTTTTGACATTTTCATATTTTAATTGTAAATATCTCGAAATAGCGAAATTAGCAACAGAAACGGACAACGGCACGTTACTCAGCGCATTCGACTCCATCGGGTGGCACTAACCGTCATGTGTAGTTTTGTGACACCCACAGACACACACACACACACACACACACACACGGAAACACGAACGGACTATAGCGTCCGTATATATACTCGCCGCCCTGGGGGGCGGCAAATTTTGGGTAAACAGTATAGTGAACTTTGTACACATCGTTAGCCGCATCTGGAGAAAGTGTCTTGAGAATGTGTACCTTAATGCCAAGTGAAGCTATCCCCACGATACGGTTGTCTGTACAGCTGATCTGAAGCTCAGTGATATCGCCGCGTTCGCTATATGTTATCGGCATGATACGACGCCGTTTATCTGATGTTTCCTACCAGTGTGAAAACGTCACATCCAACAAAAAAAACTTGCCAAAAGTTTGCTGCGAGCGAATTCCTGTGTTCAGCGTTCGTATTTCTGTTTCCGCGTGCACAGTCATCAATAAACAGCTGTTCTGGCCATCAGACGAAAATCTCGATTTTGACATTTTTTAAATATTAATTCTAAATATCTCGAAATTGGAATTTATTAAAACTGTAAAACCATGTCACAAATTCTTATTGGCATACGGCCTTACCATTTCTGCGTTCAAATTCGTCAAAAAACGACGTTCTATTTTGCCGATTTATAGAATTTTGAAAAATAATCACGCATTTCTATTAAATTCCATATTTGCAAAAAATTTCTCTTGCGCTACAAATTATCCGCAGTCTATACTCTTTCCATTTCTGAAGAAATTTCGCCGCTATAACATCAGGTGAAAAGTCGATTTTCGACATTTCCATATTTTGATTGAAAATATCTCAAAATTGCAATTATTAAAAACTGCAAAACTATGTCACAAATCCTTATTGGCATACGACCTTTCCATTTCTGCATTCACATTCGTCAATAAATGACGTTGTATTTTAGTCAATTTATGCAATTTCGACAAATAATCGCGTATTTCTATTAAATTCCGCATTTGCAAAAAATTTCTTTTGTGTTACACATTATCCGCTGTCCATGCTCCTTCCATTTCTGAAGAAATTTCGCGGTTAGCACAGCAGACGAAAAAGTCGATTTTCGATATTTTCGAATTTTAATTGCGAATATCTCGAAAATGCGAAATTAGCAACAGAAACGGACATCGGATCCGTACTCAGCGACATCGACTCTACTTGACCACATATGTCACATATTTTTTCGCCGCGCCTCAGCGCGGCGAGGTGTATATGTGACCGGGAGAACCCGTCTTCAGTGAAAACTCGGATATCCGGGTTTTCACTGAGTTGGTTAGTGAAAACCCGGATATCCGGGTATTCACTGTTGAGTTAGTGAAAACCCGGATATCCGGGTTTTCACTGATAGGTTAGGGAAAACCCGGATAACCCTCCGATATGCTCCAAATCGCGCAATACACTGCTAGAACTATATTTCCATTGCCTTTAGGCCGTTTGGTTCCTTCCAAATCAGGCTATGCTTAGGCTCGCCCTGCGCCCACAATGCACAAGAGTCAGTCGGCGTCGCAGTCTGGCGGGTCGAAACTTAGGCTTAACGCGACCGGTGACCGACTTCAGGGCGCGCGGAGCGCGCCCTGAGGTTGGTGGTCGCGCTAAGCCTCAGTTGAGACCCGCCAGGCGCGACGCCGACAGAGTTTTCGTGCAAACTGTAAGTGAGATAAGCACTCCTCCATATACTTCACCTCCTGCTTAGGCCGGCTGTGCCCCCTCCCTCCGTACTAACGCTTGCGACAACTTTCAGTCGCGTGCAAACTGTAAGCCTGATGCACATTCCCCGTATACTTAGCCGCCTGTTGAAGCCAGACGTGCCAATTGGCCGCAAACATTTGGCATTGTGAAAGAGGCGGCTCGGCAAAGATCAAGGTATTGCATAAGATCGCACGTTTCGCACTCCACGACGCTTGTTTCGCGCAACAAACAGCGCGATTTGCCATTCAAAAGCACTTGTTTCGTCAGCAGTGTTGAAAACTATAGAAGCCTTGATTTCTACGCTATTTCTTCGAAAATATTAGTGAAAACACAGCAATCATGATTTTCACGATCCTCCCACGAAATCTCGCATATCCGGGTTTTCACTAAACTTTCAGTGAAAACCCGGATAATTTGACATTATCCGGGTTTTCACTAACCCATCAGTGAAAACCCGGATATCCGGGTTTTCACTAAGTCGACCAGTGAAAACCCGGATATCCGGGTTTTCACTGGATCCGGGTAGTCACGGTAACATATATATACGGATGACAATGTGTGTCTGTGTGTCTGTGTGTGTGTGTGTGTCTGTCCGTCCCATCGAAGTAAGATAAGTGACATATGCGGTCAAGTAGAGTCGATGTCGCTGAATACGGATCCGATGTCCGTTTCTGTTGCTAATTTCGCATTTTCGAGATATTCGCAATTAAAATTCGAAAATGTCGAAAATCGACTTTTCGCCTAATGAGCTAGCGGAAAAATTTTTTCAGAAATGGAAAGGGCATAGGCCGTAGATAATTTGTAACACAAATGAATTTTTTTAAAATGTGGAATTTTATAGAAATACGCGATTATTTGACAAAATTCCATAAATTGACAATAATTGCACGTCCGTTATTGACGAATGTCAATGCAGGAATTGAAAGGTCGTAAGCCAATAAGAATTTGTGACATAGTTTTTCAGTTTTGAAAAATTGCTGTTTAGAAATATTTACAATTAAAGTATGAAAATGTCAAAAATCTACTTTTTTGCCTGACGAGCTAGCGTCGAAATTTCTTCAGAAATGGAAAGAGCATAAGCCGCGGACAATATGTAACACAAAAGAAATATTTTTCAAATGTGGAATTTCATTGAAATATGCGATTATTTGTCAAAATTCCATAAATTGACAAAAATAGAACGTCATTTATTGACGAATGTCAATGCAGGAATTGAAAGGTCGTAAGCCAATAAGAATTTGTGACATAGTTTTTCAGTTTTGAAAAATTGTAATTTAGAGATATTCACAATTAAAACATGAAAATGTCAAAAATCGACTTTGTTGCCTGATGAGCGATTGGCGAAATTTCTTCAGAAATGGAAAGAGCATAGACCGCGTATAATTAGTAACATAAACAAATTGTTTGCAAATGTGGAATTTTACAGAAATACGCAATTTTAATGAAATTCACTACACTGCTCACCAAGATTTGACAGACACAAAGTATAGATTGAACTTTTTACACACACAGCTTGTTTCGCCGCGCCTCAGCGCGGCGATGTGTATATATACAGATGACGATGTGTAGTCCGCGAACTTTTTTGTCCTGCCGAAGTAAAACACGTGACAGATGGCGTCAGGTAGAGTCGATGTCGCCGATTACGGATCCGATGAGATTTGCTGTTGCTAATTTCAAAATGAGTGTGGGTGTAACGTTTGAAGTTTGAAATTTTTCGACAAATTATCTCTATTTGCAATGTTACGGTGCTTACGGGGCATATCACGTGCTAAAGCACCGTAGTCTGCTGAATAGACGCCAACTGAGAGTATAAGAGCGCCGTTTTGAGAAGCACTGTGATGCGACAGCATGGCGTAGGCGGGAAAGCCGCCGGATCGCGCGCAAAAACGTGCGAGCCGACCGAGGTTCGATCCTCGGCGACCCTTTTGCTTTTTTGCTGCGCTTTATTCTGGTTTTGTCATTTACGTTTTGACGCCGAATAGCCAAACCACCATCGGCGCAGGTAGCGAGTTTCGTTGAAGACTATACATACTGTACGCTCACACCACCACCCCGTCGATTGGCATCTTGTCACACGATGCCGTCGATAACACCCAGCGAAGTGTTGGCGTCCGTTTGCGTTGCTGAGTCATCGTCGTAGTCGCGTCCAGTTGCTCCAAAAGTGGGCCAAGTTGTTTGCCGAGTTCAGACGCTAGCAAGTTTCCATGTTTGGCAAGTTTTTTTTTGTTGATGTGAGGATTTCACACAGCTAGTAACTTTAGATGAACGGCGTCGTATCATGCTGATAACATATAGCGAACGCGGCGATATCACTGATCACTTAGATCAGCTGTACAGACAACCGTGTCGTGGTAATAGCTGCACTTGGTTTATACCAGACGTTCTCAAGCTAATTTCTCCAGATGCGGCTAATGATGTGTATTAAGTTCACTATGCTGTTCACCAAGATGTGACAGACACAAAGTATAGGTTGAACTTTTCACACACAGCTTGTTCTTCGGTGCCACGAACGGACGGACGGACACACAGACAGACAGACAGACGGACAGACAGACATTGTCATCCGTATATATACACCTCGCCGCGCTGAGGCGCGGCGAAAAAAACTGGGTACCCGATGATGGTTGATTGGCATTGCATGGTGTGTTGTGCATTTGAGGAGTATATTCAATAGTGCGTCAGAATAGAAAGTTGCGCATTTCTTTGGGGAGTTTCGCCGCAGTTACCTCGAGTTTTCAAAAGGTAGTTTGTGCCATTCTTGGGCAATCGTTGCCTATAAGATTCGTATTGGTGGGTACTGATCCATAAATGGATCAGGAATGTTCGCCGCAGGTTCACTTTGGAATGAAGAGGGTCTAAATGGGACGACGCCCTTTTCTTTTGAGTCACAAATGCGGGCGGTTACGACACCGTTGCTGTAGATTGCAGAACCGCACAGTAATTGCCGCGTTTCGTGTTCGAGCGAACAGGTGGCAAAACATGCGTTGCACGACATATACATGGAAACATATTGCTTAGTTATAGCCATTAAAAAATGCCGAAATCTGCCATATTCTACAAAACCCTTGAAAATATCCCTAATTTCTTGAATTCTAAAATCTGAAACTGTTCCATAATTACTTGACATACTACGCCCGGTACATCCAAGCAAAGATATTTTGAAATTTAAGTTGTTTGAAATTGTCGAAATTTGGCAATTTTGAGAAAAACCTTGAAAATAGCCCTAATTCGTTAATTATAAAATATAGAACTATTTGCTAAATAGTTGGCAGGCTATGCCCGACACAACCATGCAAAGACATTCTGAAATTTAAGCTATTCGAAATTGTCTAAATTGGGAATTTTAACAATACCCTTGAAAATATACGTAAATTCGTTAATTACAAAATCCGAAACTATTTGTTAAATACTTGGCAGACTATGCTCGACACATCCGTGCAAAGAAGTTTTGAAATTTAAGCTGTTTGAAATTGCCGAAATTTTGAATTTTTGACAATACCCTTAAAAATATCCCTAATTTCGTTAATTGTAAAATCTGAAACTGTTTGATAAATACTTGGTAGACTATGCTCGACACGTCCGTGAAAAGAAATTTAGAAATTTAAACTGTTTGAAATTGTCGAAATTTGGGGATTTTAACAAAAGTCTTAAAAATATCCTAAATTTCGTTAATTACAATTGCTGAAACTATTTGCTAAATACTTGGCAGACTATGCTCGATACATCGGTGCAAAGAAGTTTTGAAATATAAGCTGTTTAAATTGTTCGAAATTTGGGAATTTTGACAAAAACCTTGAAAATATCCCTAATTTGGTGAATTCCAAAATCCGAAACTATGTCACAAATTCATCGCGTCTTGTGCCCTTTCCATTTCAGCAAAAACTTTGCCGCTACGACTTGTAAATAAAAGTGTCATTTTTGACATTTTTGTATTTTAATTGTAAATATCTCGAAATAGGGAAATTAGCAACAGAAACGGACATCGACACGTTACTCAGCGCATTCGACTCCATTGGGTGGCACCAACCGTCATGTCGAGTTTTGTGACACACACAGACACACACACACACACACAGACAGACACACACACGAA
>JASAMZ010010497.1:0-15740 GCA_030248115.1 Linhomoeus sp. GSCO2_2
CTTCAGCACACAGACCCGCCCTTAGGCTTAGGGGCCAGCAGCAAGGGGCCGGAAAATCTACTAAGGGGCCGGGACAAGCGCTCTATACTACTTACCTACCAAGTCGGCTCTCCAGGCGGTATTTGCTCTGGTGCTCAGGTCGACGGTGGTAGTCCAGTCGGTCTTTCTCTAGCCTGGCCGCCTGCATGACCGCCCAGGCGCAAAAAAGCCTGCCTCCACTGTGAGGCATCAGAGGGCTGGGAGAGGGGCGAATCGCCAACCGATAATGCAGATAGTCAGCCAGCGTCATCTGAAGCACCGGCAATCATAGCAAGTGCAACAGAGTGTAAATGGGGCAACACTAACAACTGAAAGCTTATGCCAAAGGTGTCACAATCATACTTTGACGTCCTTTCCTGATTTGTCCTTCTTTCTCAGCAACGGAGTGTGCCCAGTCGTCCCATAGGGATACAGCAAAGGGAAGCGCAAAGTTTCCAATGCTGACGATAGCTCTGGAACGCGCTCGAGGTCATCTGCAACAAAGCGGTAGTCGTAACGTTGCATTCAACATGGTTTACACGCGCGCAAAACAATCCACCTCCTTTCGCTGGCATCGCAAGACAATACTGTTCGCCAGGCGCACTTCCATCAACCACAACGGCTGCGACCTCGTCCCTGGTTGGCTTGTTGTATGTCCGGTGCTCTCTGTCCATGACTCCGCCAAATATATGCACCTGAAGCCATTACAATCAATCGCTCCTTGACGACAGTAATCGCCTCAGACATTCCATGCAAACCTTCAGATCACAGACGTTCCCCTCTGCCTCCTTCAACACAGTCGAGGCATGCTTCAGGACAGAGGTGTACGGGTTGATTTTCAGAAGCGTTTCCTGTATGTCCCTGACAGTCGACTCCTTCAGCTCCTCCCTCCACTGTTGGCCAGAAGTTCGCACCTGCAGCTGCTGTGCTGGTTCCAACAGATAGATCTGCGCATAGTCTGCCGTTTTCTTCTTGTCTGGCGCGAGAGAGCCAATTCTGAACCGATTTTACCAATGGGAGGACACAGTAATAATTATCAGTAAAGCACAGCGCATACTTGTGCATCAACTCTCCCCCCAGGCGATATGTGGGTGGGCCTGACCCCTGCTGAAGGCCTTCGTTTATTTTGGCTGCTGTTGAGGTGAATGCGAAACTGTTGTTGTAGAGCAGAGCCTTGCGCCTGTAACGATCTCCACTTGCAGTGACCAGCACTTGTACATAGGTATGACATGACTATTGAATGTGTGATGGTTATTCACTTGAAGTCCGCGTCCTTCGTGAGGTAGCTCAGGAGCGGCTCTGGTGGAGTAGGAAGAGGGTCAAGTTTGATGCTACCTTCGAAACAGCACTGACGACCAAATCGAGGCTTCTTCACAGACGATGCTGCCAGCCGTTCGTCAGGAAAGAAGAGGGCGCCGCAGTACGGACACGCCAAATTCATCTCTCCCACAAGGTCAGCGTCGTCGTAATCGCGCTCCTCATATGGCTTCATGCCTGAATGCGTCTCAGCCAGATATACAAACGATTTGTCAGCCGCATGTTTAGTGCAGGCAGACAAACACACCTCGTACGAATAACTTCTAACCTTTAAGAAATGAGCTTTCTTGCGGTTGTCAGTTACATTCATTGGTCAACTGCATTCTTACCAGCTGCTTTCCATTTCCGTTTCTTCGCTGCGCGTTCTGCATCCGACTGCCGCCGTTTGCGGCAGGTATCCTGTGATTCGGCAGCTCGTGTCGCCGCCTTTCAGTTGACGTCCCTTTTACGGCGTTCAGTCCTCTGCTCGGGGTCCGCACGAGACGACGATTGGCGCGCCGCGTTGAGCTGGAGACGCTCAGATTTCCGATCAGCAGTCTCTGAGGCCCGTGACCACGACTGTCGCTCTGCTTGTAGACGCAGGCGTTCAGCAGTCTCCTCAGAGGTCTCCGCTACCCGCGAGGAAGACTGGCGCTCCGCTTGCAGCCGCAAGCGCTCAGCAGTCTCAGCTGCCCGCGAGGAAGACTGGCGTTCCGTCTGCAGTCGTAGTCGGTAAGTGGGGCTACTTTTCGCCATTTTCAAGGTTTTCTTGGAATAATTAATGCATAGTGCTATCAACCAGAACCAAACTTGGCATATTGTTGCACTGATTGAAGATGTGTTAGAATTCTAAATTTCAACGAATTCTACCTACAGATAAGAGATTTTGTTGAAACTATAGTGGGCATAGTTTGACAGGGGTTGGTCATACTATGCCCTATGAATTTCGCGTGCAATTTCTGTGGGGCTAATTTGCCCGCCTGCGGTTTGATTTCTCTCGGCGCCGCTTGGCGGCGCTCTTCACACCACCACTCAGCGGCCGTTAGGCGTCGCTGTCGCACGTGCGAACTTGGGTTATCGATTCTCTGGCGGACTTTCAACGCGTTACCAGGGTGGCCAATAGAAACTTAAACTACCGTAAATCCTCCAATAAGCGCCCTGGGCGCTTGTTTTTTCAACCTACCTCTAGGGGGGGGGGGGGGCGCTTATTGGAGGGGGGGGGGGGCTTATTCGAGGGGGGCGCTTATTAACTCGACCACTCAGGAATGCCAAAATTTCACCAAAATTCTCTGTTGTTGACACATTTTTGCTCACATCTGCATAGATTTCAGCTTGAAACTGTATAGCTTTTGATCAGAATACCTGCAGTTAGTAGTAGTGCTGTCATATGTAGCCAAAACTTGTGTTATGAATGGTCACAGGGCACGTATGGTAGTGCTAGTGCTGCTGGTGCTAACAAAAGGTGGGCGCTTATTGGAGGGGGGGCGCTTATTTTTTCAACCTCCCTGTAGGGGGGGGGGGCGCTTATTGGAGGGGGGGGGGGGGGCGCTTATTCGAGGGGGGGGGGGGGGGGCGCTTATTGGAGGATTTACGGTAGTTTCAGTTTCAGTTACAATCAGTTAACTGAAACTGAAAACTTACTTACGAATACTACGATAGCCTTGTGTGGGTGTAACGAAATGATTAGACCGAAGCGCAGTAAACGTTCTTTCGAGTAGGGCGTTGCACCAAAATACAGTGTTGAAGAACGTTGTACGTTATGTTGTTGTACGACAGCTGCTTGTCACGAACAGCAGCAACAGCGGAGGCGAGCGTTTCATCAGAATAGTCTCGGTAGCTTCTTGCGCCTGGTTTGCGCTTATTGACGCGCATTTTGAGGTGAGAAACGCGATAAGGATCACAAACGCCTCATTTGTTTGCAGGTCCAAACGCCACGGATAGGGAGGGTAATTGGGCGAGTAGGCTATGGGGTCTGTGGATAGACCCTAGGTATCTCCCCCATTCACCCACCCCCCCCCCCTCCCCCGCACACACACCTGTGGCGGGGGGGGGGGGCGTACTAGAGGTGCCTCAGACCACTGTTGCAATGGGGGTGTTTTGAGAGGAGAGGAGAAATCGTCCTTCCCACTATTGGCCGCTGTCCCTCGCACTCTAGTGCTGCGCACTAATATGCAGTATAGAGGGCAGCACCTCAGCAGAGCGGCCGGCGGAAGTTGGCTGCGTGCCTTCCCCACAGCGACGCGTAAGGGAAGAAGGGGGGAGGGGGCGTCCAAACGATTATTCTCCATATGGGCAAAGTAACCTCACTGAGGAAATTAAAATAACTAAAATGGCCAGAAAAGCTAGGTAGTTTTATTTGCTGACTCAGAAAGTCCGCCATTTGTTAGGGTGGCATGTGCTCCAAGCTTCGCAGAAGTCTCACAGACCTCGCTGCTGGCATTAGAGAGGTAGAGCCGATTGAATGAACCCATCTCAATTTTGATAGTTTTGCAAAAAAGCCATAAGTTGCGGCTCGTTTGACATAAATGCACAAAAAGCTGTCAACGCATTGGCCAGTTGACGGCTTACTGGTCCATGTCATTTGCAAACGAACAGGATGCAGTGTGCCGATGCTATGAGGCAGAATGTTGGAAAATTATCGTTCTGGGCAAAGTTACCTCGCGGCGAAAAGTAGCCCCACTCCGCCCTCGAAGAAGATTGGCGCCCCGCTTGCAGTCGTAGTCGGTAAGTGGTCTCCTCAACAGTCTCAGCCGCCCTCGAAGAAGATTGGCGCTCCGCTTGCAGTCTCAGTCGTTCAGCGGTATTTTCAGGGATCTCCGCCGCCCGCGTGGAAGACTGCCGCTGCGCTTTCAGTTTCAGGCGCTCACTTCTGCGAGTTGTATCTTCCGTAGCTCGAGACGTCGACTGCCGCGCCGCATCCAACTCCTGGCGCTGAGCTTTTTGCGCCGTACAGTAGGAGTTCAAATTTGTGGAGTATACTGCGTCCCCCGGACGACTTGCCTGGTTTAAAACAGCTTGTTTGGCCCACCCGGTAAATGTGGAATTTTGTAGAAATACGCGATCACAAACTGACAAAAATTGAATGTCATTTATGGACGAATGTGAATGCAGAAATAGTAAGGCCGTACAATATGTGAATAAGAATTTGCGACGACTTTTTGCAGCTTTAATAAATTGCAATTTCGAGATATTTAGAATTAAAAATAAAAATATCAAAATCGACATTTTCGTCTGATGGACTGGCGGCGAAATTTCTCCAGAAATGGAAAGGATATAGACACCTTATAATTTGTAACACGAAACAGAATTTTTGCAAATGTGAATTTTGATATAAATACGCGGTTTTTGTCGGAATTCCATAAATTGACCCCACACTGTCGTGATTGTTCTTGGTTTCTGTTCTCCTGAACACAGTTGCTTTACTCGATGGTTGGCTCGTGGTCAGTGATCTTCAGTCGGATATTATGTACCGGGTGTCCCAAAAATCCAGCCCCCCCATCCACAGCAAGCTATAGAAAAGTCTACGCAATGAAACTTACACAGATTAAAGACCAATGTCTTGGCACATCTGATACCAATTTTCAGCGTCATACATCCACTCACGCAGGAATTATGACGCGAAACGCAAAATTAGTCGCGGCTGTTGGCCCTCGTGTGGGAGGCCGCCCAGCAGGAAGAGGAGCTGGCGCGCCCTGATTTCGATCGTTCGATTTCGACTGTGCTTCGATCGTTTGCATGCGTGCTATGAGCTACAATTTTCATTCCAAAACCGTTCGAAAGCTTGTTTTGTCCTCTTCTAAATGGTATAAGTCGCATCAAATTAGCTCCAGTGTAGCGAAAGCTGTAGCTTACAGAAGCCAGCGAGTCTTGAGAAATTGACCAATTTTGCGTTTTGCGCCGCAATTCCCGCATGAGTAGGTGTATGACGCTGAAAATTGGTGTGAGATGTGCGAAGACATTGACCTTTAACCTGTGCAAGTTTCACTGTGTAGAGTTTTCTACAGCTTGCTGTGGATGGGGGGGCTGGATTTTTGGGACACCCGGTAGGTTGTCGTGCTCTCTTATGCTGGTTTCTCCTCCACCAACATGCAATTGGCAAAGAATCAATCGAACCGCGCGAGAAAATTCGGTCAAATAAAGACGTCCAAAATTCAACTAGAACACGTTCCTGTTGCACAAGTCCTATCCATTCGACAGACCAAACGCGTTGAATTCAATCAGATCGTCCAGTGCCCCAAAGGCTGCTCCTGTTCGTTTCTAGCCCGTTCTTTCCAATTCGCGGCCTTCTGAGCGCAGCGCCTCTTCAGCCACTGGCAGAGCAGAACCGAAGCCATTCCACACGAGCAGGCAACCGCCACCACTGAGGCAGCCACGCTGACTGACTCGACTTTGAACACGGAATTTCCACCTGGGGTTACAGAGCTTCCGCTTCCAGTGAGAATGGTGCAGTTGCCACTGTCGCTGGCAGTAGTCACGGGATGGGTCGTATCGACAGTGCTGATGGGCTTGCCAACGGGCGAGCTGGACAGCTTTTCACGCCTGAATTATTTGCGCCGTTGATGAAATGTGGCGTCTCTGCAGTAAAACACTAACGAAGCCCACGCATTGCACTAACCAAACTGCGAAGGTCACGCGGGTAGATGTTTCAGCAAGCGCTTCTTGCTCGTAGCGGCAACCGGTCTCTGGACAAGTCACAAGCTTGCACTCGCCGTCCCTCAATGTTACACCGCCAAACGTCAGTCCAGAACAGGCTAAATTCAAATGATATGTTGGCGACGACGACGACGACGACGACGACGACGACGACGACGACGACGACGACGACGACGACGACGACGACGACGACGACGACGACGACGACGACGACGACGACGCCGACGCCGACGACGACGACGACGACGACGACGACGACGACGACGACGACAAAGAGAAGGAGGAAAGAAAGAGTGAATACGAGAATGCTAACACTGCGTCTGGCAACACTGCTGCAGACAGTTGCCCAAGTCGACCGGATAGAGGTGGTTGAGAACCACAATGCCATTCTCACTGAATGTCGCCTTGTGGACAAAATCGTTGATACAACGGCCAGCTTGGCCGACATCGATTAGCAGCAGCGCCAGCGCAGAAACTGCGAAAGCT
The DNA here is from genome assembly GCA_030248115.1 of Linhomoeus sp. GSCO2_2. Lineage (NCBI taxonomy): Eukaryota > Metazoa > Nematoda > Chromadorea > Monhysterida > Linhomoeidae > Linhomoeus > Linhomoeus sp. GSCO2_2. Next base: position 6,454 of record JASAMZ010010497.1, read on the forward strand.
ACGGAAAGATACATTTTGTTCGTCTACCGTCTGACTGGGCAGAACGTCTTTGCATGCTCGCTTCTCTGTCGTTGCTTGATCGCAAATCGGCGCCGGAAATCCATGTCCAAAGATATTGTCTACCGTGAATCTGAGCGAACGGCTTGTCCTGTTATGCATCATCCAGCAATGCAGTGGCAACTGCGCAGAGAGCTGACCCAGCCAATCCAGGGTACCTAGAGTGAATAGAGACGACGGACTCGCTCGGCCATTTTCGCGGGCGCCCGCACAATTCCAGTTTTATTCTCCACTGCGCTGCCAATGGACGGACGGACGGTGCGCCTCTAGTACATACAAGACTGCGCACCTGCTAAGCGATTCCCGCGCATTTCTGTGCGCAATTCTAGATTCTCTACCTTCCCGCTGCTTCCCTGTATGTAGATACATACATACATTAGGTACGCGTAGGGAGCGTTTGCGTCGAGAGGAAACCTTGAAATTTGCCTCTCTCCGCCCGTGCGAGAACTATGTAACACTTCATTGCCGTGAGCGTGCCATGTCTGTCAGGCTCAGCAGGGAAGTGGGTGAAACGAAGACGGACGCGAGACAAGGGGAAGGGAAACGTGCAGGAGAGCCTGCAGTGAAGCACTCCGACCAGAACGGGAGAAAGCAGACCGCCACTCACTTTACTTATCATGAGAAATAAGGCCGATTTCCGCCCAAAGATTCTCCACAAATTCCGCCGGCGCGCGAGTTTCAGAGTACGCATATTCCCTCCACCTACATACCAAGGACCGGCCGGCGCGCAGCACAACTCCACCGAAATCCTGTAGAACAGGCCGAATTGAGCCCAAAATGCGCCATTTCGCTTCGATTCAACCAGTAGCCGGCAGCTAAGATTCGGAGCTGCGCCAATCGCAGACTCGCCTTGCCATTTTGGACGGGAAGAATTGACAATTCATGCGCAAATCCTTACTTTGCCACGTCTTCTTACCGTGCAGCATTTCCTTCAATTCAGAAGTTAGAATGCGCGCGCAAATTCAAGTTACATTGTTACATTGTTTGAGGAGAGTACGGTAAAAGTTGCATTCAAATTTGAATGTCGGCATTAGGAAAGTACAGTGGGCAATATTTCGAAATTTTTTTGTATATTGTATATGTATATTATATATACAATCCAATAACTCTGTATATTGTATGTATATTGTATATATGTACCAGATTTAGCTTTGTATATATTTTGTATATTGTATATTTTCCTATACCATAACCTTAGTGCTTCCAAGTAAGGTTTTCATAGAAGCGTGCAGATCTCCAACTGAAAGAGTGTATTAACACATCACTTCTGCCCAAATTTTGATAATTACGCTAAGTTTTATAGTACAGACTAGCCGTTCCTTCCCGTTGCAGAAGAATTCCTGAGATCTGAATACCATGGAATGTACAGTAGTCGTCAATGGCCGTAATGCCCCGTTGCATGATCTGTCCTGTTCAAGGTCTGTCTGTTGCAAGGTCTGTCCCGTTGTGAGCCAACGGCGCTGGTCGCCTCGCACGCGCGCCGCAACGTCCGCCCTGTTAATTGTCAAGGTCTGACCTGTTGCAAGATTTGCCCTGTTGAAGGGTCTGTCCTATTGCAGGGTTTGTCCTGTTGCAAGGCCTGTCCTATTGCAAGGCCTGTCCTGTTGCCAGGTCTCTCCTGTTACAAGGTCTGTCCTGTTGAAAGATCTGTCCTGTTGAAAAATCTGTCCTGTTGCGACCCAACGGTGCTGTTCGCCTCGCGCGACCATCCTGTTGCCACGTCTGTCCTGTTGCAAGATCTGTCCTGTTGCAAGATGTGTCCTTTTGCAAGATCTGTCCTGTTGCAAGATTTGCCCTGTTGTAAGATCTGTCCGGTTGCAAGATCTGTCCTGTTGCAGGGTCTGTCCTGTTGCAAGATCTGTCCTGTTGCAAGGTCTGTCCTGTTGCAAGATCTGTCCTGTTGCACGATCTGTCCTATTGCAAGATCTGTCCTGTTGCAAGGTCTGTCCTGTTGCAAAATCTGTCCTGTTGCAAGGTCTGTCCTGTTGCAAAATCTGTCCTGTTGCAAAATCTGTCCTGTTGCAAGATTTGTCCGTTGCAAGATTTGTCCTGTTGCAAAATCTGTCCTGTTGCAAGGTCTGTTCTGTTGATTTGTCCTGTTGCAAGATTTGTCCTGCGATCCTGTTGCAACGTCTGTGCTGTTGCAGCGTCCTGTTGCAGAAAGTCTGTCCTGTTGCAAGCTAATGGCGCTGACTGCCTCGCGAAGGCGCCGTACAAAGCGGCGCGCAAAACAAATGCTAGAGAGCGGGCCGATTGTCCTGTTGCAAGATCTGTCCTGTTGCAAGTCGGCTCTGTTGAATTGCACATTGCAAGGTTCTCTGCTGTACCGCGCACTGCCGCACTGTTCGCTTTTGCAAGGCTCTGCTACCGTGCATTGCCGTACTGTTCAGGCAAAGCCTGCGTTGAAGGCAGGCAGCAACAGGCGACTGGACGTGGACGAACCGGCCCTGACCGCTCTGAAGGAGGCGGCGCCCTCCGCCGACCCTGAGGCCGATGCCCAGGCCATAGAAGATCTGCAGGGGCGCGTCAACTACCTGGAGGACGAGCTCGACCGCACCATCTCCCTGCGCCTGGACGCGGCGGAACTCGCCGCCAAGCTCAACCAGCGCATGCGGGCGCTCAAGCGACGGCTGCAGGGCCCTTCCACCACGTCAACGACAGCTTCGACCTTGGGGTCCTCGGGGGCCGCCTCGGATCACTCCACCAGCGGACGGGCCACGCCTGGTCCATCCACTTCTGCTCTGCCAGCTGGACAGCTCCCGCCGCCGGCCGCTGCGCCCCCTGCCACACTGGCGCAGACCCCGTCGGACTCGGCAGCCCCGTCGTGTGGACAGCCGCCGTCGCTGAACAGTCAGCTGGCCCTGAGCGCCAGCACCAGCCAGCCTGCGACCAGCGCCGGCTCCGCCCTTTCGGCCACGGCGGCCGCCTTCGTCCCCACGTCGGTGAGCAACTCTACGGCCGTCGTCTACACGTCCGCTGGCGCCGGTAGCGCGCATGCCCACTTCCCAGGTCTGAATCTGAACAGTTTGGGTTCTGTACCGCCGGTCGTGTCTGGTACGTATGTCGCGCCGCCCGTGTCAATGTCCATGCCTCTGTTCGCGTCTGGCGCGTCGTCTGCGTCTGCTGTCAGCGCGGCCCCGCCGGCCACCCAGTACTATGCGCAGCCTGGCTACCCTTTTCCTCCGTGGGGCTATGTTCCACAGCCCACGGCCCCGCCTCCGGCGCCGCCGGCCCAGGCCAACCCTTCCATCAAACTTCCCAAAATGGAGCTCGCGCGCTTTGATGGCGACCCCCTGCGCTGGCGGGAATTCTGGGAAAGCTTCGCCGCGGCGGTCGACAGCCAGCCCTCGCTCAAGGCTGTCGACAAGTTTACTTACTTGCGCGCGCAGCTGGGTTCGGCGCCGCGGAGTCTGTTGGAGGGCCTCGAGCTCACTGCAGATTCCTACCCTATCGCTAAGGCTATCCTAGCTGAGAAGTACGGTAACACGCAACTCAACAGAGACACGCACTACAATCGTCTGATGACTCTGGCTGCGGCCCCTTCGAACGACCTGAAATCGCTCCGGAGAACCTACGACGCTGCAGAGCGTCACCTTCGCCAGATCGAGAATTATGGAGACGACGTCTCCAATAGCAACATGATTCTCACGTGCCTTCGGGGAAAGATTCCTCGAGAGGTAATGATTGAGCTAGCGAAGAGTAAGGGTCGATCGAGAGAATGGACTGTGCCTCTTCTGCGCGAACTGTGGGCGAACCATCTGGCCGCCACAGAGGAAGCTGACGCGTTCGCTGCCTCCTCCAACAGTTCCAAATCGTCCTCGCAGCAGAAATCGACTGGGAAGGTCCCCGCCCCCTCCACTACCGGATCTTTCTTTGCCGGCGACGGCGCCGACAGCTCTGCCGCGAAAGGCGGCACAGATCAAAGGGGTGCCGGTAGCAAGGAGGGATCAAAGGGCGGTCCGCCCCAAAGGAAGAACAACTGCCTCTTCTGCAACGGGGGACACTGGAGCGACGAATGTACAGTAGTTACCACACTCAACGCGCGGAAGGAGAAGGCTCGCGGCCACTGTTTCGGCTGCCTGAGGAAGGGCCACTCGTACGTAGACTGCCGGAACAAGAAGGCTTGCTGGCACTGCAAAGTGATTGGCCTTCACCACCGCAGCCTGTGCCCGAAGAAACTGGGAGCGCCGTCGGCGCCTGCTCCTCCTCCACCTGCCATCCCTCCTCCAGTACTACCTGCCAACCTCGCTGCTGAAGGGGCGCCGCCCCAATCGTCGCCGTCTGAAAACTGCCTCCTCGCCAGCGGGGAGTCAGTCGTCATGCAGACGGCCAAGTGCTTCGTCACGAGCGACGGCTGCCTGCAGTTGGGCGCGTCGCGACCGGACACCACTCAGACTACTAGGGAAGGCCCACAACCGGTCGCGACGCGGCTGATGATGGACACTGGCAGTCAGCGCTCGTATATGACAGAGCACTTGGCTGACAAATTAGGCCTTCAGAGGACGGAGATCGAGTACCTGAACGTCAGCACCTTCAGCAGCCAGAAACCGCGCCGCGTGAAGACGCATAGAGTAGTGTGCACTGTTCAGACGCCCGCGGGGGACGTCACGATGAGCCTCAACACGCTGCCCACGATCAGCAGCTGCTTTGTGCGCACCGCAGTAGACCTGTCTGCCTACAGTAGTCTCCTCGCTAAATACCCATTGGCTGACTCGATTCCCACGCAGAGGGAAGAGATGTCAGTTGATTTGCTGATTGGCGTGGATTACTATGGAGACTTTGTGGGGCGAGGACAGCGGGTTACTGTAGCACCCGGTTTGCACCTATTCGAATCGAAGCTCGGCTATCTGCTCTTCGGCCGGGCCCCGGCCATCGTCACCGACGACCCCTTGGTGTCGATGATGGTGTTGAACGAGTCGACTATCGCGTCCTCGCTGTCGAAGGGCCGTTCTCAGAGAACGAGCACCTTAGACGGCCCGTGCAATCTCGCTGACTTCTGGAAGTTGGAAACTCTGGGCATTACGGAATCGCCTAAGGAAACTGACGACGACCACGCGCAGGACCAGTTCAACTCGGGAGTGACCATGGTCAATGGCCGCTACGAGGTCCCCTGGCCCCATCGTCAGGATCACCCCCCTCTTCCAGAAAATTATGGTTTGGCCTACGGCCGCCTGTGCTCCACTGTCAAACGCCTGAAGGGCGAGCCTGAGTTTCTGGTGCAGTATGATTCCATCATGCAGCAGCAGCTGGAGGCAGGCATAATCGAGGTAGTTGCCGACCCGAGTCAGAGTGATGGTCCAGTGCATTACATCGCTCACCACGCCGTGGTGACCCCGCAGAAGGGCACGACCAAGCTTCGCATTGTCTACGATGGCTCGGCCAAGCCTAGGAAGGACGCGCCGAGTCTCAACGAGTGCCTTCTGCGGGGGCCGGTCCTACTGGAAGACCTGGCAGGTCTCCTCCTTCGGTTCAGGACGCACAAGATTGCTCTTTCGGCAGATATCGAGAAGGCTTTCCTTCAAATCCGACTGGCTCAGTCTGACCGCGACTGCACGCGGTTTCTGTGGCTGAAGGACTGCAGCCAGCCGCCAGAAGGGGAGAATATAGTCGTGTTCCGATTCGCGCGCGTGCCCTTTGGCGTGGTTTCGAGCCCTTTCCTGCTGGCCGCGACCGTCAACCACCATCTGGACAAGTGGGACAGCGACGTCGCGCGCGCGTTGAAGAAGAATATCTACGTCGACAATCTGCTGAACGGTGCTCCTGATCTGGCGGCCGCCTTGGCGCTCTATCGAGAGGCCAAGCGCATCTTCGACGGCGCCAGTATGAATTTGCGCGAGTGGATTTCTAATTGTGCCAGCTTTAACTCCGCGCTTGAGGAGGCAGACCGGGCTTCTTCAGACAGGGTCAAGGCGCTCGGCCTGGAATGGTCGACTGTTGAGGACTGTCTGCAGGTCAGCGCCGTCGACGACGCCGTGCTTGCCGCCGTCACTACCAAGCGCGCCATTTTGAAAGCTGTCGCGTCCGTCTATGACCCCATGGGGTTTTTCGCGCCTGTCCTTCTGCAGCTCAAGATTATCCTCCAGTCACTGTGGAAACTCAACGTCGGGTGGGATGAGAAGCTGGAGGAGAGTCTTCTCCACGTGTTGCAGAGGATCCTGGTCGACTTGAGGGCCGTTTCCGGTCACAGTGTGCCTAGGTACATCGGGGATGGCCCATACGCACTATTCTGCTTTTGCGACGCGTCTGAGAGTGCTTACGCCACTGTCGTCTACCTGAAGAGCGCCAACGGGGCGCCTCATCTCGTCTTCGCTAAGTCGCGCGTGGCGCCAGTCGCTACTGTAACCATGCCGCGCCTGGAACTGCTAGCCGCCCAAATAGGCGCGCGCGCGATTCAGTTTGTCGAATCGGAAGTCGGCCAGCCCATCTCGTCGAAGGTCCTGTGGAGCGACAGCCAGTGCGTCCTGCACTGGATTCAAAGCAGGAAGCAGCTTGGCACCTTTGTCAGGAACCGCGTCGCGTCCATCAAGGCCGTCGATGGCCTGTCTTTCAGGTACGTCAACACGAAGCACAACCCGGCCGACGCCGCCAGCCGAGGTGTCTCCATGGAGGAGCTGACGTCGTCGGCTTCTCTGTGGTGGCATGGCCCGGCCTGGCTCAACAGCCCGCCGGACGAATGGCCCACCTGGGAGGTGCCGGCCATCACTCCTGAGACGCTGCAGCTGGTCGAGAAGGAGTTCTCAAAGACGCCGCTCTGCGAATTGGCTACTGTAGCGGGGGAGGGGACGGATCCTACCCCCTCTCCACCCTTCGACATTGACGTCACTACTTACTCGTCGTTTTCGCGTTTGGCGCGTGTCACTGCGTGGTGTTCGCGTTTCGTGCAGAAGTTGAAGAAAGCGAGGGAGAGTAGGTTGAGTGGCGCGAAGGAGGAGGCGGCCGACGACCGTTGTCTGACGGCCAGCGAGGTGGAGGCTGCACAGGTGCTCTGGTTGAAGAACGCTCAGCTAGCAGTTGACAAGAGGCACCTACCCACCTTGTCAGCACAGCTCGGTCTGCGTTTGCATGAGGACGGCCTACTGCGCTGTCACGGCCGCTACTCCAATTCTGACTTATCGGACGAGACTATCACGCCTATCTACTTGCCAAAAAATCACCCCGTGTCGCGCTTGGTGATTGACCAGGTGCACCAGCGCTCGCTCCACGCTGGCCCCACTCACACCCTCTCCCAAGTGAGGCAAAAATACTGGGTGCCTCACGGCCTTACGGTGGTGAAGAGCGTGCTCATGCGGTGCGGGAAGTGCAGAAAACAGCTGAACGGCCCCTACCGTATGCCACCCTTTGCCCAGTGGCCCAGGTCGAAGGTCACTCAGTCAAAGCCGTTCACCTACGTTGGCTTAGACTACTTGGGGCCTATGAGTTACAAGGGGGAGGGAGAGGTGGTGAGGAAGGCGTGGATTTGCCTCTTCACGTGCGTCACTACTAGGGCGGTGCACTTGGAGGTAGTCGCTTCTCTGAACGCAGAACAGTTCCTCTTTGCGTTGCGACGTTTCGTGGCGCGTTGCGGCGTGCCCGACCAAATCACCCTGGACAACGCCAGGCAGTTCAAGCTAGGCAAGGCGCTTGTCGATCGCTTGTGGAAGAAGTGCCTGCGCGATCCGTCGGTGCTGAATTACGTTGCGTCGCGTTCGATTACCTGGCACTTTATCGTCGAGTACGCCCCCTGGATGGGGGGTTTCTATGAACGGCTGGTCGCGTCAGTCAAAATGGCGATGAGAAAGACGCTAGGCAAGTCGTGTCTGCGCATGGGCCACTTGCAAACTGTCGTCGCGGAGGTCGAAGCCATGCTAAACACGCGCCCTCTCGTGCACGTTGGCGACGACATCGACGCCGGTCGCGCGCTCACGCCCGCCGACTTCTTCAGCCCTGGCCGCCGGCACGGCCTGCCTACAGACGCGGAACTCGTGGACGGACAAGCCCACAATAGACAGTCACCCGCGCAGACCTTGCTGGAGAATTGGAAATCGGGACAGCGCATTCTGGAAAGCACATGGAAGGCGTGGCGCGACGAGTATCTGCTTGCCCTGAGGGGGAGCTATCGTAACACACTGAAAGCGCCGCGCATTCAGGCCTCCACTACGCCTGCTGTTGGGGAGGTGGTGCTCATCAAAGAGACGCTCCCCAGAGGTAGTTGGAAATTGGGCCGCATTGTTTCAATTCTCGCGAATTCAGACGGCTGCCCTCGGGCGGCCACAGTCGCGACCGCCGGGGGCAGACAGGTAACTCGTCCGTTGTCCCTGCTGGTCCCATTGGAGTGTGGCTCCACCCCCTCGAGCGCGGGAGTAGAAGACGCAGACGTCGACCTCAAAGAGGACGCCGACGAGCCCGCCAGTAGCGGTGCCGTCGACCTTCCGTCTGTCTCCTCCTCCCCACCTTGCGTGCGCCCTCAGCGCGCAGCCGCCCAGGCGGCCAAGTCAAAGATCCTCTCGTGGATCAAGTAGGGACTCTTCTTCTGCCTGCTTCCCCTTCTCCAGGGGGAGTGTCGCCGCTGCTGCCGCCACCGCGGCGAATCTGTCTTGTAATTACTGTAGCCGAACATGTGGAGAATGGGACGCAGTGCAGAATAGCGCAATCAGACGCACGAAAAGTTGCATCCGTCCCACGGACGTCCTGCCGCAGACCCGCCCCATGGGCGTCCAGTTGTAGCCCGTGCAGTAATGCACGTTGTGTTCATCGTATATGTGAATCGTTAGCCTCGCGAAGGCCGAGTCAGTGGTTGTTGCTGAGCTTAGTTGGTGTCAGGTCGACTGACGACAGTCGCTCTGAGACTGACTTCGGTATCGGCCACCTCTGCACTGAATCGGCTGAGGGCCAGTAGCCCCCCACCTGTAGGGTGTAGGGCTACTGCAGTTGCTACCGTTCTGTAAGAAGAACCTGTATGTGCGCTCCGCAGTGTATCGCAATGCAATGAAGCATGACACTACATGCAGACAGCCACAGCACACTGGTTAGTACTGCGCGGGGCACATCTCTGTATTCAGCGCTTCTTGTTTCGACGCGCTGCGCCATGTCAATCGCCCGCAGTAGCTCCTTGAAGATAGTACTCGGACGGCGGGTGCAAATTCGTACGTACTATGTAGGTAGATATTGCAATCTGCTATAACTCGCGTCCGCGCTGTCGCAGAGTGTCGTTCTGTAGCTCGTTCAGAGCGCAAGGGAATTCTGCACCTGTA
>JASAMZ010010498.1:0-32231 GCA_030248115.1 Linhomoeus sp. GSCO2_2
TGCACAGTCACACGGATATTTGTATCACCATATTGCGCCCATGTACACAGGGTAAATACTGCGGAAACCTTCCAAAATGGCACAAAATCTGCAATTTAGGAAACTTCGTAAGAATAATTCAGAAACGATTGAAGTAGGCACAATTTCGTTAACACAAAAATGTAGAGAATAAATGGGCCCATCGATTCATGCAAGAATTAGTTTGGCAGCTTGCACCTGTCAAATGCTACGCTATTTCAAAGTACACCTGATAATTCGGGCTTTTCATCAAACCAAACCATGGTAACATTTTTGCCGCTGTTGTTCGCGATTGTTGGCTGATTCAAATGAAACTTGGTGTGTGCGTAACGGGGTCTTGTATGAATGCAGCGCACCCATCAAATTGACAGCAACATCAAACAAACGCCCCAGTCTCAACTCAGTCTTACAGATCTGCGTGTTTACACTTACGACGCTCGCATTCCTGAACAGTTCAACAGATGACGATAATTTTTGCTGTGGTCTAGGCTGCATGTGTCTGCCATATGTTCCCCAAATTTCAGCAAGTTTGGTGAAGCGGTGCAGAAGTTGTGAGAAGTTGGAGATTTTTTTCGGCGTTTTTTAAAATTTCTTAAGGATTTCAAAAAGTAGGGGTCGGGAGAACAGCTGTAACTTTTTGTTGCGTAAAGCTAGAGAGGTGAAACTTTGCACATTTAGCAAGGACATATCCCTCTACCATCTGCAGTTGAAACGACAAAAATCGGCCTCCATATGAAAAAGTCGATTTTTTATCATGGAGCGTAGTTTCTGTGCGTGTTGCGTGATTACGGCGCGATACTTACGCCACACATCCACTCGCCACCAGTTATCGATCGGTACCAAACTTGACCGCTTAGCTTGTACATGTACACGAAGCGGCCCAAAAAACCTCCAGTCTCCATTATTTTGAAACAGACTTTAGTACTGGATAGCTTTTGCGGATCTAACCATCACCTGTTTAGCGGCCAAGTGTGTGTGTCTGGCAAGATATTATACGGTACCGGATTTAAAACCTCGCGACTGGGGCGGGTTATAAGCCGAAATTTCCGTTATGCGTGTATGGATGTGTATGTATTTAACGTATTGTACGGCGACATTCAATTCACTCACATTGTCAGAAACTCGGCGTCCGTTATGACTCACACAACAACGGTTTCACTTATCGGCCACTACTTGTCGTTAGCCCGACGCGCGTCATTCTTGTCGACTCTTCGTCTCTCAATTCAGGCTCTTCCAATTTCGACGACGACTCTGAATCGCTCGACAATCCCCGCTTGAAGCGAGAAACGCGCGGAAGGCGCTACTACTTCCCCCTTCTACCGGTCGTGATACTCATTCTGGCAGCCTTCTACTGCTGCCGCGTGGCCAATCGAAGGCGCGCGGAGCAGGAGGCCATGGACGCGGCTACGGTACATATCTTGGAATAGAAAATACGGTACTTCGCAAATTCGAATACACGCCAGTAGGAGTCCATTGAGACCACGGCATCGACACATTCCAATAGATTCAAGCGTTTTGTACCAATGAATGATTTCGGGCAACTTTATCATATCTGCGTTCAAACATCAATCAACTGACGTAATTCGCAATCAGCGGTTTCGAATACTACGGAATATAAAATGTCGTCAAATATGAACTACGTAAATGCCCACAATTCAAACCGATGCGGCTGGGATACTGTAGCTCTGAAGAAGGTTCAGGACAGTTTTATAGACTAGAATTTGAGAATGGACCCGCATAACGCATTTTTCGCCGGTTAGGCAGCATACACACTTACTCGGTTAAATTCTGAACGAATTTGCTTAGTTTGCAGTACCCAATTGTTCGAAATTTCAAAAGTTTCCATCACTATCTAAGCGGCCTATTCAATTAAAATTTATCCGAAAAGAAGCGCATCTCTACCCCAGGTCCAAGCCATAGCCCGCGAATACACCCAGTACGTGGAGCAGCAGCGGGCGCACCAGCAGCAGCTGGCGGCTGCGGCTGCGGCTGAAAGCGGGCACTGGCAGGGGCAGGGGCAAGAGCAGCCACCGCCGGCCTATTCGGCGGCAGTGGTGGAGGGGCAGCCCCCACCGTATAGTGTGGCTGTGGCGACCCCTGGAGTACACCAAACGCAGCAGTTGCCGAAACCCGACAGGGCCAATCCCGTTTGAGAGAGAATGACACTTGATTACATCGTGTTGGAAGGATGATGTGCCATTTTGTAACCAGTTTTCGGCATACGTGTGACCGGCAGGGGTAGGGGTGTTGTCTAACCCCTCAGGGGTCCAGAAAGCAGTTTTTAGCACTCCGACCCCAAAAGGGGCGGAGTGCTATAGTGGAGCTGACACCGACTAACTTTTTTGCCCCAAGATTTCTCGCGCGTGGTTCATCCGATTTGGACGGGGTTTTTTTAATCGATAGCTCTCGAGGGATAGTAGGTGTGGACGGACCTTCATTTTTTTCGCGTAGTGGGAAAATTTCGAGAAAAATTCAAAAATTCGAAAATTTACTTACTGGAGAGGTGTTCACCCAGCTGGAATTTCTGGAATAGTTGGTCGATTTTGACGCCCTTTGGATATGTTATAGCCCTCGACGAGACGAACAGGGGAAAAAAAATCCCGAGCCAATCGGCCGACGCGTTCTCGGGTTACGGTAGCCGAAAGTGGTTTTTTGACAAAAATTTGCCTTTCAAAAATCCTAGTAAATCAGGGAGTTGTTGGATCGGGCCAGATATCTCAAATCGGCAAGATTAACATGTTCTGATTCATTTAAGACCAAAATCGCCAAAATCCGCCGCGGAAATCTTGAGTTCTGCTGTGCCAACGGGTCTCCGTCGGGGGTCGAAAATTCCAATTTTTGACTTTCGGGCGTTTTAGCGCCCGATTGCGATGATTTATGGCCAAATGGACTGCACCACGCGATTCCCCGTTGAAAACTGATCCGGAATCGATTCTCAAAAATATTTTTTCGGCTACCGTACCCCGGCCGCGTCCAAAATTCGAATTTCCACCCCCGAGGACAAAATCAATGTTGGAGTCGACTGCGGTGCTTTCGAGGTCGCTGATGCCGAATCTGGCGTTATTTTGGCGTTTCGAATCAAGATTCGCGAGTTTTTGCCGATTTTCGACCTACCGAAGCCCTACGTCGACGAAACTGAAAGTGAGGTAATTGAACGTTTGTAATGTCGATTCTAGGGTATTTCGCGACGAGGAACGCGAATTTGCTATTGGTTTCTCAATTTTGTGTCGATTTTGCCTTCAAACAGCCACTTTCCTAATGCCGACATTCAAATTTGAATGCAACTTCTATCGTACCCTCCTCAAACTTCTATCGTTGTAACTTAAATTTGCGCGCGCATTCAAACGTCACAATTGAAGGAAATGCAGTGCGGAAAGACGGCGTGGTAAAGTGAGCATTTGCGTTCAAAGTGTCAATTCTTCTCGTTCAAGGCGGCAAGTCGAGTCTGCGATCGGCGGAATCGCGAACCTTGGCTCCCATGTAGGTGCGCTACCAGTAAAATCGAGAGGGAATTGCGTCTTAGCCTCATTGCGGCCTGTGGCCTGCAGGATTTCGGTGGAGTTCTGCTGCGCGCCGGGCCTTGTAGGTGCAGGGAACACGCATACTCTGAAACTCGCGCGCCGGCGGAATTTGTGGAGAATCTCTGGGCGGAAATCGCTTTTGATTTGACATGGTAAACGAGTGACGGTCTGCTTTCTCCCATTCTGGTCGGAGTGCTCCGCTGCAGGGTCTCCTGCACGTTTCCCTTGTTTAAAAGACGACAAAATGCCGAAAATGACTTAATTTTTTCGAAAAATCGTTTCAAAAAACTGACTGACTGGCTGACTCGGAAATTTCTTTTGGGGTATACTCTGCACCCCCTTCCCCCCCGCACACAAACCACCTCCCAAATTTACACGTATGCCAGGTGAAGGGCGCATATTGGTAAACTGACGCTGTGACGACGTGTTCCGGGTGGGCATTTGTTTGGACGCCGTGCGGCTTGTTGACTCTATGCAAAGCGCGCCTGTGCGTCGTTAGATGTGCGTATTGCGTGACGGACAATCCAGAGTGAGATACTGTACTGCAGCGCTTGTTCAACTGTGAAAATCATGGTATGATCACTCAACGACTCTATGCTCAAGACTTTCGTCCCAAGGACATACCCCACATCAAAAGTGCGTGACCTCTTCCGTTCTTCCTCCGTCCGCAGAATCCCTCGAGACAGCAGATCAAAAGAGCCGCCAGGCAGCCCGCGATCCAGAGTCCATAGACCCCAACAAGAGTTTCCAAATGCAGGGGCGAGACGTCGAAATACGTCAGCGAGTCTTGGATTGTGAAATTCGGGACGCAGCTTGAGGCGTAGTCCACCCCTGTGTCTCGCGTGGCTTGCTTGCGCCGCCAGATCTGAAATGGAGACTGGTCAGATGTACTTGGATTTGGTGCGGCGCAGGGTGGTCAATAGAAAGTTAAACTAGTTTCTCAACCAAGTTCCAGTTACAATCAGTAGAAAATGAAACTGATGCGGAAACTATATACCTAACTGAAATTGGCAGCAGTTTCAGCTATTTTCGCAGTCTGCGTATCTCCGCAAAATGCTCAGCAAATTTCATTACTGAAGTAGAGATTTTGTCCATATTTCGACACGTCAGTATTTAAAGAAGCTAACAACAGTTTGAAAATTACAGTTGAAGCCACAAATCAACACCCAAACACGGCTGTATTCAATTGCATAGCTGTGGCACTCTTTCACTCATTTAGCTCCTGTTTCCGTTCAACTGAAACTAAACTGGATTTCTATTGGCCGCCCTTTGCGTGACACTGGTCCTACCATCTGCGAGTACGGTATCAGGTGGACCAAGGCTCTGTCCAGCCTCTGCACCACCCTCCTGGGGACCTCCCTCCTCAACACGAAGCCGTTGTAGTCGTGGTTGGCGTCCAGAGTTGTCACCGCGAGGCCGCAACGGCCTCTCATCCAATTGAGAGCGTAGGCGACTTCGGAGATGGTGACCAGTTGGGGCTCTTTCAGGATGCGCTCGATTATGCGCGTCTTGTCGGGCTCCAAAATTGGGTGGTATCGGTCGAGAGCGGCGGCCAGAGTCCTGATCAGGATATAGGAAGTTGAATAATTCAGAGTGTACATAGGCATATACGCGATGATGGATGGCGTCGTCAACGTTTCCAGAGCAGGGTGACAAATTTCAGCTTCAGTTTCAGTACCAATCAGTTAAGCGAAATTCTGACCCTTCATTGACGAAACTCAGTTTCAGTTGCTAACCCCCCCCCCCCCACTGAATTTCCTTCCGTTGAAACACACACACAGACACACACACACACACAGTCACGAGTACCCTGCCCTCCCCTCACCTCATAATCGCACCCTACCCCCCCCCCCCCCACTTCACAGCTCTTTCCCTCCTCCAATCTCACGCCGCCCCCTCCTCATCTATCCACACCCCCCCCCCTCCTCCCACCCCCCAATCCTACCCACCTCAGTCTTCCCTGAGTGGAGTTGAGGAACCTCTCGACCAGCGCCTGATTGAGCGTCGGCAGAATCAGTCTCAGCTTTCCACTGTAGATCGCGTTCACGATCTCGTCTGCGGTCCTGTCCGGCAGAGGGAGCGGACTGAAGACAAGCTCGGCCAGTAGACGAGCCTTGTAAACCCCCGTGACCAGTAGAAGAAAGTAGCTGAGCATCAGAAGCAGACCTTTGACGCCCTTGGCGGAAGAAGAGTCGGTTGAAGCAATGCAGTCAGTTGAGGGAGTAGGGGTGATGGGACGCACCTAAACAGAAGTAGGTATGTGAGTTTGCATATGGACGTTGAATTTTGCACATATTTGCTCAGTGATCTCGAATGGGAAATGATCCGCAATTGGAACGTTATATCAAAACAAATTGCGCAACATTCTACAGTGATCCTTGTCGAACTAAACCCACCAGTTTTCTCCCAAGTTTTGCCACCACCCACAGAAGCCCAACTGTCACAACCAGGGCGCAGTAGAAATCCAAGCCGAAAACCTGTGACAAAGAGCTTTGTAATGAGCAAACTGAATCGATAGCATAATTCAACAATAAAATATTGTTATTATTAAATAAAAATTATTAAAATAAACAATATATTAAATAAAAATAAATTAAATAAAGTAAACAATAAATTAAATAAAACAAATTAAGATGTGATAACAGTCGTCAGTTGACTGGTCGCTCGATTAGTGTATTCAATGATCGCTATTTGATTCCGACGATTTGTCAACGTATGAATCCCTAAGTTTGTCCACTTCCCTAACGTTTCTATTTCCACTCCGCACAATATTGTATTATCACTCACCCTAAACACCTGCCAGGCTTTGAAGTGCAAATCCGGCTTGTTTCTCGCCCCAACTATAACAGCCCATTCCAAATACATTGGGTATGAAAAAGCAAAATGCTGCAGACGACTTGGTGTAATTGAAAAGCGGTTGGCGAATGTGTCGAATTGGTTGGCCTTTAGTTGAGCTAAGACCCCTGACCACTGGCCTACAAACGGACTGCAGCTTGCTACCCGAGGCCTGCGTCGACACGACTTTTGAAATATCCAAGATTATCGACAGAACATGAATGAGCGCGGCAACGCGTGCAAAACCGATGTATCGCACGGCGCGCTATGCTGGACACCACGGTAAGATGAGAGAGGTTAATTGATTAATTTAACTTAGCTTAATTTAACTTGCTTAAGATTAATTTAATTTAGGAAAACTTGACTCGATCTAATTTGACTAAATTTGATTTTATTTGATCGAATTAAACGTAATTCAGTTTAATCTGATCTAGTTTAATCTGCAAAAGTAAAATGTAACTTAATTCAATTTAATATAGTCAAAAATGAGTTCGATTTACTTTAATTTAGTTAATATAATTTAATTTAATCTAGTCTAATTTAATTTAATTTAATTTAATTCAATTTAATTTTATTCAGTTTAATATAATTTAATTTCATTCTATTTAATTTAGTTTAATTTAGTTTGATTTAGCTTAACATAATTTAATTTATTCAATTTATTTCAATTTAATTCAATCTATTTTGTTTTAGGTTAAGGTAATTTGATGTGCCTTAATTACGCTTGGTGCAATTTAGCACAACTAGAAACTTATTTTATTCGAGGTAATGTCTTGCCTATGGATCTTCAGGACTAGTGTAGTGCGCGCAGCATAATTTTTTGCTGCTAGACGGTGGTATTGTTCTATGAGAGGCACCTCGAGAGCTACCGATCGACACCGACATCGTCCCCGTGTCTCTACTCTACATACGAACGCAAGAACGCAAGCAAGTAGTGCTCTGGCACAGTGAGGGCTTCGCCCGGCTGAGGCCGGGCGATCAAAGTCTGTGCACAGTTAGGTACTCTACGTAATGCGGCGCCCTATCAAATACTATACCGGTCCAACCACAATAGCTCACTCGTCTTTCCATCGAGCAACCCATATCCGTCGGTAGACCACTCCACTCTCTTCACAATGTAGGGAATGTTTGCCAAGTCCAAAGCTTTGCCCAATAACGCAGCGGATAGGCCGACTTCCGGGCATTGCTCCGTCGGAATTAATGTTGTTAGGTTGTCCGCGCATTCTGACACAAATGGTGGGTTTGCCTGGCGGCTTTTTTGTTCTGCTGTCTCGAGGGTAATTTGCGGACGGAGGAAGAACGGAAGAGGTCACGCACTTTTGATGTGGGGTATGTCCTTGGGACGAAAGTCTTGAGCATAGAGTCGTTGAGTGATCAATACCATGATTTTTCACTGTTGAACAAGCGCTACAGTACAGTAGCCTACTCTGGATTGTCCGTCACGCAACACGCACATCTAAACGATGCACGGGCGCGCTTTGCACAGAGTCAACAAGCCGCACGGCGTCCAAACAAATGCCCACCCGAAACACGTCGTCACAGCAACGTCAGTTTACCAATATGCGCCCTTCACCTGGCGGTACGTGCAAATTTAGGAGGTGGTTTGTGGGGGGGGGGGGGCGGGGGGCTTGTGTGTAGTATGCGTAGTACACCCCGAAATACACCACAAATTAAGCCATTTTCGGCACTTTCGCAGTATTTCTTGGAAATAATTTTTCCAGAGCCCTTTTAAGTGGTCAAATACCACCCCTGCCAGTTACACGAATGCCACCAATCAAATTACAAATGGCACACCAACTCTTCCACAGTTATAACCAAGCGTTATTCACAACTCTTTCTCTCTCTCAAACGGGATTGGCCCTGTCGGGTTTCGGCAACTGCTGCGCTTGGTGTACTCCAGGGGTCGCCACAGCCACACTATACGGTGGGGGCTGCCCCTCCACCACTGCCGCCGAATAGGCCGGCGGTGGCTGCTCTTGTCCCTGCCCCTGCCAGTGCCCGCTTTCAGCCGCAGCCGCAGCCGCCAGCTGCTGCTGGTGCGCCCGCTGCTGCTCCACGTACTGGGTGTATTCGCGGGCTATGGCTTGGACCTGGGGTAGAGATGCGCTTCTTTTCGGATAAATTTGAATTGAATAGGCTGCTTAGATAGTGATGGCAACTTTCGAGACTTCCAAAAATTGGGTACCGCATCGTTGAGAATTTAACCGAGTAAGTGTGTATGCTGCGTAACCGGCGAAAAGTGCGTTATGCGGGTCCATTCTCAAATTCTAGTCTATAAAACTGTCCTGAACCTTCTTCAGAGCTAAAGTATCCCAGCCGCATCGGTTTGAATTGTGGGCATTTACGTAGTTCATATTTGACGACATTTTATATTCCGTAGTATTCCAAACCGCTGATTGCGAATTACGTCAGTTGATTGATGTTTGAACGCAGATATGATAAAGTTGCCCGAAATCATTCATTGGTACAAAACGCTTGAATCTATTGGAATGTGTCGATGCCGTGGTCTCAATGGACTCCTACTGGCGTGTATTCGAATTTGCGAAGTACCGTATTTTCTATTCCAAGATATGTACCGTAGCCGCGTCCATGGCCTCCTGCTCCGCGCGCCTTCGATTGGCCACGCGGCAGCAGTAGAAGGCTGCCAGAATGAGTATCACGACCGGTAGAAGGGGGAAGTAGTAGCGCCTTCCGCGCGTTTCTCGCTTCAAGCGGGGATTGTCGAGCGATTCAGAGTCGTCGTCGAAATTGGAAGAGCCTGAATCGAGAGACGAAGAGTCGACAAGAATGACGCGCGTCGGGCTAACGACAAGTAGTGGCCGATAAGTGAAACCGTTGTTGTGTGAGTCATTAACGGACGCCGAGTTTCTGACAATGTGAGTGAATTGAATGTCGCCGTACAATACGTTAAATACATACACATCCATACACGCATAACGGAAATTTGGGCTTATAACCCGCCCCAGTCGCGAGGTTTTAAATCCGGTACCGTATAATATCTTGCCAGACACACACACTTGGCCGCTAAACAGGTGATGGTTAGATCCGCAAAAGCTATCCAGTACTAGTCGATTGCACAGATCACAATTGCTAAGTTGTAGGTACGCGGCGCGCGCTGATTGGTCCAATATTTGAAAGGAAGCTGATTCATTGGATAGTTTTGAATTGCAGTTGCAACTGTACTCTACGTTGGTGCAATCGGCCCATGTTCTGCACCGTACTGTTTGTGTGGTGACCATACCACACGAACGCATGTACGCAGTTTTGCAGGCAAAAGAATACATACAGTAGGTTAGCAATCACACGCTCCAACCAACCTCTGACGGTCCAAGCGAGCGTCGCTAATCCCAGCGCCAGAAACCACCATTTGCACAACGAGCAATATGTAAAATGAACCAGTAGGTTACTACAAGACAACTATCGCTTATGATGTTCTCTTTCGTTTAAGACCATAATCGCCAAAATCCACCGCGGAAATCGTGAGTTCTGTGGTTGCAAGTGGTCGCCGTCGGAGACCGAAAATGCCGATTTTCGACTTTCGGCCGTTTTAGCGCTCGATTGCGATGATTTGTGGCCAAATGGACTGCACCACGCGATTCCCCGTTGAAAACTGATCTAGGATAAATTTTTAAGAGTATTTTTCGGCTACCGTACCCTGGCCGCGTCCAAAATTCGAATTTCCACCCGGGTGGTCAAAATCAATGTTGGAGTCGATCCCGGTGCTTTCGAGGTCGCTGACGCCGAATCTGGCGTTATTTTGGCGTTTCTGATCAAGATTGGCGAGTTTTGGTCGAAAATCGACCTACCGTAGCCCTACGTCGACGAAACTGAAAGTGTGGTAATTGTACGGTTGAAGTGTCGATTTTAGGGTATTTCGCGGCGAGGAACGCGAATTCGCTATTGGTTTCTCCATTTTGTGTCGATTTTGCCATCA
The DNA here is from genome assembly GCA_030248115.1 of Linhomoeus sp. GSCO2_2. Lineage (NCBI taxonomy): Eukaryota > Metazoa > Nematoda > Chromadorea > Monhysterida > Linhomoeidae > Linhomoeus > Linhomoeus sp. GSCO2_2. The sequence continues at coordinate 10,309 of JASAMZ010010498.1, forward strand.
AACAGCCACGTTCCTAATGCCGAAATTCAAATTAGAATGCAACTTTTACTGTACTCTCCTCAAGCTATTTGCAACTTAAATTTGCGCGCGCATTCAAACTTCAGAATTGAAGGAAATGCAGTGCGAAAAGACGGCGTGGTAAAGTAAGCATTTGCGCATGAACTGTCAATTCTTCCCGTCCAAAATGGCAAGGCGAGTTTGCGATTGGCGCAGCCCCGAATCTTAGCTGCCGGCTACTTGTTGAATCGAAGTGAACTGGCGCATTTTGGACTCAATTCGGCCTGATCTACAGGATTTCGGTGGAGTTCTGCTGCGCGCCGGTAGGTGGAGGGAATACGCGTACTCTGAAACTCGCGCGCGGGCGGAACTTGTGGAGAATCTTCGGACGGAAATCGGCCTTATTTCTCAAGATAAGTGAGTGGCGGTCTGCTTTCCCCCGTTCGGGTCGGAGTGCTTCACTGCAGGCTCTCCTGCACGTTTCCCTTGTCTTAGAATGTCATTGTCTGCGTTGCTGACTATTCGCTTCCTCTCAGTTTCGTGTCTGGATCATCACTGCCTAAGAAATCTGAAGCCTTTACTGCCGATGACGAACCTGCAATTTTGTATAGTTCTTTAGACGCGATGTGTCCAATTGGATACTGTAGGCGAGAAATTCGAAGCTACGCAACGCGCATTGTACAACACGCTGTTGGATTGCATTCGAGCTACTTCGTCCGTTATTCGGAATTTGGGGGGGTATGAATGGTGGCAGTGGCAGTGGCAGTGGCAGTGGCAGTCAGGGGTATGAATGGTGGCAGTCTGGCAGTGGCAGTCAAAATGTTTGTGGAAGCACATTTTTCGGCAGAGTAGGCCGATAAAGATGGGACAAAGACCGATTTATGCAGCTCGTCGTGGCTTTTAATTTTGTAGTTGTCGACTTTTTTCGAAGTCGTCAAATTTCATACAAAATTTCCAAAAAATCGATTTTTGGCACATAAATTGACGAATTTCTCACAAAAATAAACACATTACGAAAAAATATTCCTACAAAAAAGATGCGGCTTGGGAAGTCCTATAACATGAAAATATAATTTTCACCATGTCTGCTCTGATTAACCCACATGGAACAAAAATATTTGAAATTTGTACAAAAAAATAGAATTTGCGCGTTTTACATTAACAGTCACAAAAATGCGATTTTCATGTTATAGGACTTCCCAAGCCGCATCTTTTTTGTAGGAACCATTTTTCCGTAATGTGTCTATTTTTGTGCGAAATTCGTCAATTTATGTGCCAAAAATCGATTTTTCAAAAATTTCGTATGAAATTTGACGACTTCAAAAAAAGTCGACAACTACAAAATTAAAGGCCACCACGAGCTGCATAAATCGGCCTTTGTCCCATCTCGATCGGCCTACTCTGCCGAAAAATGTGCTTCCACAAAGATTTTGACTGCCACTGCCAGACTGCCACCATTCATACCCCTGACTGCCACTGCCACTGCCACTGCCACTGCCACCATTCATACCCCCCCTCGGAATTTCGCCTTTAGAGTTTCAGAATCGGCTTATGAAGAGAATTCGGAGAAAATTGTGTAGAATTTATGAAAAGTGAAACTATCGAGACTTCTGCGTACCTTGCCGTAGTGTTTGCGGCTTGCGCCAGAACTCAAGGAGGAAGGAAGGAGAGAGGGGAGGTAGTTTTGTTTTCTGTCTTATTTGTGTGATTTCTTTGAAACGTCGTTGTGAGTGAGGTCACTCACTCACCGATTTCCAGAATTCAAGAACTCGATTCCGACTCGTCGCAGGCACCTCTCTCTCTCCCTCGGTTCACCACTGCGCTCGCGCCGACCTCACAAGAAAGACGACACGACAGAGAGATCCACTTCGGCCTTCCTGTGAAGGTGGCAGCGTATTGGGACGTATTTGCCAACCTGCTACAGTAGGTAACTATGAACAAAATGTTTCATATTTTAGAAATGCTTGACCAAATGCTTGCCTCGGCAAGCGAATTCGCGCAGCTGTTAGCCGATGAAGTCTGTTCGTGTTCTGCCTACGCGTGAGGCTCAGTTGAATAACTCCAGTCCAAATAAATGTATTATTAGTGGTGTGCTTCTTCATGAGTGTGAATGGGGATGTCAAAACTGACAAAACAGGCGGTCATCCAGCTGGCAGTTAGCCGTAGCCGTGCGTGGATATGGAGTTATTTCAAACTTTGTCCGTTAATTTTACCTCGTGAAGACGCGACGAGAACGAATTGGTTTGACTCTGAAGTGAAGTGTGTAGAGAGTCGACGTAATTCCCTTCCCACAGTGTGACTCGAACGTTTGCTCAGAGCGACGAACCACTCTGACTAAAGTCCGTTCAAAAATAATGAGAACTGGAGGTTTTTCGGCTGGCTCCGTGACCTGTTTCAAGATATGTGCGCGGCAGGGGTACCAATCGATAGAGTATGGAGAGTGGGTTTGCACCATGCGTGTTTTGCGAAAATTGCGCAACACGCACAGAAAACAACGCTCACTGAAAAAAATCGACTTTTTCAATACGTGGCCGACTTTTCTCATTTCAGTTGCATTTTGTAGATTAATATGTCCTTATGAAGTGTGTAAAATTTGGCGACCCTATCTCGACGCATAAGAAAGTTGCAGCGATTCTCCCGACCCCTACTTTTTTAGATCCTTAACAAATTTTGAAAATTGTCGCAAAAAATTGCCAAAACTCTGTAACTTGCAAATGGCTTGACCGATCTTGCTCATATTTGGACAGCGTATGGTAGGCATGTAGGACTACCCTCGTGTAAAATATCAGACCTATCGATCCAAAACTTCGCGGACAGCAGCCATTCAAATATGCTGCTAGAAACGCCAAATTGGCCGTTTTGCCACCCAGATTTTGGAGCTGCCGTTTTCTGGCCATAGCTTGTTGCTGGCTAGCGCTAGTGACTTTATTTTTGTACCAATCGATGCGCCGATGTGTGCGCTACATTATTGGTTCCTGAGATACTGTGCGATTTTGGCCTCAGTGTAACGATATTAGTAGATCTTTCCGATTGGCTTGGTGGCACCGTAACTCCTGATAGTAGCAAAATTCGAGCATAGTCGTAACCAACAAAAATGTTGAAAAACGGACGACGCATCGAATAAAAAAGACCAGAGCTAGCTAGTCCTACCAGGCAAAAAGTTGCAACCAATCAACAAAAGTGGAAAAATTACAGCGCCCGCCAGACAAGGAAAAAAATCTTCTTTTGCGAATATCTTTCGTGACGATTGAGGAATCTCGGCGATACTTAGCACACTATTAGAGGGTATGGGTACCTACGCAGCGCACTGCAGTTTGGCCGTCTCCGATTAAAAAATATACCCAGTCCCCACCCAGTTCCCTTTTTCCGCGACGGCGTCTTGAAATGACCGCTGCTCAAGAAATGTAGGGGCTGCTAGGCTGTCGATTGGTTTGAAGCTGGTCCTATATGCCGCCCATACGCTGTCCAAATATGAGCAAGATCGGTCAAGCCATTCGCAAGTTACAGAGTTTTGGCAATTTTTTGCGGCGATTTTCAAAATTTGTTAAGGATCTAAAAAAGTAGGGGTCGGGAGAATCGCTGCAACTTTCTTATGCGTCGAGATAGGGTCGCCAAATTTTACACACTTAATAAGGACATATTAGTCTACAAAATGCAATTGAAATGAGAACAATCGGCCACGTATTGAAAAAGTCGATTTTTTTCAGTGAGCGTTGTTTTCTGTGCGTGTTGCGTAATTTTCGCAAAACACGCATGGTGCAAACCCACTCTCCATACTCTATCGATTGGTACCCCTACCGCGCACCTACCTTGAAACAGGTCACGGAGCCAGCCGAAAAACCTCCAGTTCTCATTATTTTTGAACGGACTTTAGTTGTGTTTGAAGGCTACTGTACGGTAGCGTCGTTCAGGTCGTCTACCACTGAGACTACGCTGTGCTGAGTTGGCGCAGTCGGAAGAGCGCCCGGAAGTGACGAGAGAGTCACGGACTACACTCTTCATCACGCGCTTCTCCGTCGTTTGCGTCGCAGAAGTTGGTGAGTGATAGAGGGCTGTTGGCCTTGTGGACATATGATAAATCCCCTCGCAGCCTCTTACTCGAACGAATCTACAAGAGATCTGACTAACAATGCCGTAGGGTCACCGTACAATTTGGCCGACAAAAGTTCTCTGTTACTGGTGACGACACTGACTTCAGGGAGGATCGTGTCCATGGGTTCACAGCTTCTCTGTCTCTGGGAACGACGCCAAATTGAGCCTTGACCTGACGCGCCTCCTCTGACCTTCGAATGAGCTCCCGTCCTCCGCCTCTCTGTGGACATACTGTCAGGAACTCTGTCTGCGTTGGAACTCCAAGCTTCTCCTTCTACCCATTGGCTATCTGCGTGACGGAACTCAAAGAGGCGCTGCGCTGCACTTGGAATGAAGAAGCCGTCTGAGGAAGGAACCAAACTGTTTACGATAGGCCCCATTTTCGTACAGAATAGACCTTCTGAACGACCGTGTTGTATGGGGGCGGTCTCTATTCGCCTTTCTGTGTGACTCGTTGACGACGCCTTTGGACAAGGAGAGAGCTGCTCTCCGGCCTCTGCGACTGGACTGAGTCGAGGAGCCCTCGGGGGAGTCGATGTCAGAGTCGCCGTTGGATTGGTGAGAGTGAGTGGCGTGTGTGGAGTGCGAGTCGATGTCTTGCTCAGATGGGATACTTGAGGGCGACTAGGGTGTGCGAACGGTTGTACGAACTGCAGGTGTCTTCACTGTGTGGTCAGATTTCGCTCGGTGCCGCCGATATTGCAAATACCATACGTTTACACCAATCGTGCTGTATGTCACCGTCTGAAGAAGAAGGAAGGCGGACTCAGGTGGAGGGCAAAAATGCCGCTTGCTTGACTGCTCGCACGCATGAAATTCTATGTGTCACCTTTAGTTGCTTTCTCTCTCTGTTCCATGAGTTCTTTCGTTTCAAATCCAAAACCTTTCGTTGTTCTTGGTTCGTGGCGCGTCTTTTCGCGTAGTTGCGCTGGCTCGCAGGAAGAGACTGTAGCTAGGTAGCTTTCGTGTGCACTTGGAATGGGCGCGGCGCTCAATGTCGCATGTGTGTTGCACACGCAAACCCTTTGCACGAGTGTTCAGACTTCTACGAAAGGGACATCACAAAAACGGTAGAAAGCCGGAGATTTGTGATACTGTTATCGGATTTGCACTGCCGACTTGAATTTGCTCTTGTGAAGATCAATGTCACATGGCACTCTCTAGTCGCCCTCGTGTGTAATATGATTGGACGGTGTGTGAGTGAGTGAGTCGTCAACTCGGCAGCGCGGGCAACATCGGCGGCCTCCTTCGGATTACGGTATCGGCCTCCACTGGGGAACGAGAAGGAAAACGAGAGGCCAGTAGGTCTCCTCCAGGTACGGTAACCGGTTATTTTGTATAGGTGTGCAGCAGCAGCGCATGGTTTCTACGTTGCTATTGCCAAATTAACGTACTGTAGTCTCGGATATTCCACAGCGCTATGCGTCTAGCCACTGGTGTTTTCACTGGCCTCATCCATCCGCGAACGAGCTACTACGCTCAATTCGGCAATAGCAGTTGATACGTCGGATACAGCGACAGTGGTATACGGTAGTTCGAGCGTGACTAACGCTGAATTGTTAGACCAGTCGTGTGTTGCTGCTGCTGGACGTCGGCGCCTCGTAGTGCTTCGTTGCGGTAGCGCTGGTCAGTTGCTGCTAGGCGTCGGCGCCTCGTAGTGCTCCGTTACTGTAGCGCTGGTCAGTTGCTGCTAGGCGTCGGCTCCTCGTAGTGCTTTGTTGCTGTAGCGCAAGTCAGTTGCTGCTAGGCGTCGGCCGCCTCGTAGTGCTTCGTTACTGTAGCGCTAGTCAGTTGCCGGGTGTCGACGCCTCGTAGTGCTGCGTTACTAACGCTAGTGAGTTGCTGCCAGGCGTCGGCGCCTCGTAGTGCTTTGTTACCGTAACGCTAGTCGGTTGCTGCTAGGCGTCGGCGCCTCGTAGTGCTTGGTTACTGTAGCGCTAGTCAGTTGCTGCTAGGCGTCGGCGCCTCGTAGTGCTCCGTTACTGTAGCGCTAGTCAGTTGCTGCAAGGCGTCGGCACCTCGTAGTGCTCCGTTTCTGTATTGCTAGTCAGTTGCTGCTAGGCGTCGGCGCCTCGTAGTGTTTCGTTACTGTAGCGCTTGTCAGTTGCTGCTAGACGTCGGCGCCTCGTAGTGCTCCGTTACTGTAGCGCTAGTCAGTTGCTGCTAGGCGTCGGCGCCTCGTAGTGCTTCGTCACTGTAGCGCTATTCAGTTGCTGCTAGGCGTCGGCGCCTCGTAGTGCTTCGGCGTCGGCGCCTCGTAGTGCTTCGTTACTGTAGCGCTAGTCAGTTGCTGCTAGGGGTCGGCGCCTCGTAGTGCTTTGTTGCTGTAGCGCTAGTCAGTTGCTGCTAGGCGTCGGGCGCCTCGTAGTGCTTCGGCGTCGGCGCCTCGTAGTGCTTCGTTACTGTAGCGCTAGTCAGTTGCTGCTAGGGGTCGGCGCCTCGTAGTGCTTCGTTGCTGTAGCGCTAGTCAGTTGCTGCTAGGCGTCGGCTCCTCGTAGTGCTTCGGCGTCGGCGCCTCGTAGTGCTTCGTTACTGTAGCGCTAGTCAGTTGCTGCTAGGCGTCGGCTCCTCGTAGTGCTTTGTTGCTGTAGCGCTAGTCAGTTGCTGCTAGGCGTCGGGCGCCTCGTAGTGCTTCGTTACTGTAGCGCTAGTCGGTTGCTGCTAGGCGTCGGCGCCTCGTAGTGCTTCGTTACTGTAGCGCTAGTCGGTTTTCGTAGTGCTTCGTTACTGTAGCGCTAGTCGGTTGCTGCTAGGCGTCGGCGCCTCGTAGTGCTTCGGCGTCGGCGCCTCGTAGTGCTTCGGCGTCGGCGCCTCGTAGTGCTTCGGCGTCGGCGCCTCGTAGTGCTTCGGCGTCGGCGCCTCGTAGTGCTTCGTTACTGTAGCGCGCTAGTCAGTTGCTGCTAGGGGTCGGCGCCTCGTAGTGCTTCGTTGCTGTAGCGCTGTTCAGTTGCTGCTAGGCGTCGGCGCCTCGTAGTGTTCCGTTACTGTAGCGCTAGTCAGTTGCTGCTAGGCGTCGGCTCCTCGTAGTGCTTTGTTGCTGTAGCGCTAGTCAGTGCTGCTAGGCGTCGGGCGCCTCGTAGTGCTTCATTACAACGCTGCTGCTCGGGCGAAATCGGAGCGAAGGGAAACCTTCACGAAGTTGGCGGACACGCAAAGGCTTTGCACTGGTTGCGGCATATTTCCCGGCCTCAGGGTGCTACTTACCAGAAGAGAATGTCATCGTCATCGCTATTCCGCGACCTTAATCGAGAGACTTCAATCGAGCAACCAGGATCTCACACGCAAACAACAGTAGCTGAGCGCTCAGAATCAGATTCCTCTTACGTTGTATGCCAATCGGAGTTTTCGGGACAGTAGGTACGCTCTAACGCAAATTCAGCGCTACGGCGCTTACACCACCGACGAAGCTAACCGATATAATTCACGATCAATTGAGCACTCTACAAACGCAAGGCGATACATGACAGCACACAAAGCACTATGACAGAGCACCTACCAACAAACTACCAACAATCGTCTCTAATCGAACGAAATCGAGTTTCGTGCGGCGGCGACTTACACGAGTACGCATAAGCAACAATCGCAGTTTAAGCAACACCGATCCAAAAATACAAGTGCTCGAATTCCAAAATATCAGAACAAAATAAATTTGAGCCCATTTATTTTTGCACGCACTTCTTCTCGGGCCAAAATCGTAAAGGCTAGTGACTTGAAAGGCCGTGGAGACCGCTGCGACCACTCACTCAGCCACTGACAGTCGCTGGACCATTGGCTACCGGTTGATTCGCCGCCACGTCCTCCTTCAGAGTGACCGTCTGCAACAACAGAAAGCATCCGCCGCCCAGTGGCGTAGCCAGGATTGACAAGTGGGAGGGGCAACAAAATTCTGGGGAGGGCAAAATTTTTTAGCCGTCAATTCAAAGCATGCGGGTGCAAAACAACCGCGCAGGTGAATTTTTGTTATTTGCAGTCCCTCAGGCAAAACATTCACTTTTACAGCGCCGCAGGCAAAAATTTTTACTATTTTTAGTGCCGCAGGCGGAAATTTTCACTATTTATAGCACCGCAGGCAAAAAATTTCATTATTTGCAGCGCCGCAGGCGAAAAATTTTACTGTTTATAGCGCCGCAGGCAAAAATTTTCACGATTTATAGCTCCCAGGCAAAAATTTCCACTATTTGTAGCGCCGCGGCCGAGAATTTTCACTATTTATAGCCCCCAAGCAAAAATTTTCCATTACTTGTAGCGCCGCAGGCGAAAATTTTTACTATTATAGCGCCGCAGGCGAAAATTTTTTCTCTTGCTGGCCATCTGGGGGGGGGGGCAAAGCCGGCATCTGGGGGGGACATTTGCCCCGATTGCTCCCCCCTGGCTACGCCACTGCCGCCGCCACTGTCCTTTGCCGTCACAGCAGCGCTCTCTCCACCCACGTAGACTCCCTTGGCGGCGTCCAGGCGGCGAAAGCAGGCCAGGAACGTTCCCTCCCTTCCCTTCAAGTAGGCGTCCACCAATTTCAGCGTCCTTTCCTCTTGCTCTTTGTTGGGCAGCAGGACGCAATCAAGCACCTCGCGCGCCGTCTTGAGAAAGTCCTCCGGAATCGGCGACAGACATTGGGACGTCGGCGGCAACCTCACCTGACGGAAGGAATGGCGATCGAAGCGTCAAAGCCTACTGCTAGCGCGTCGCAACGACAATAAGCACCTGTTCGCCGGTGTCGACGAGTTCGACGAGCGCCCCATTCTCCTCGCTACCTCTCTCCAACGCCAAGGCGCGAAACCAGTGCCCAGAGTTGACGTCTTTGACGGCAAACCCCCGCCCCACTTCCAGCGCCGTCACTGACAGCCGCTCGTTCTCGTAGTATCTCGACATGCGCCTGCAAAGATAGAGGGAAGGGAGGGAGGGAGGGTGGAGGGAAGCGAGTGAACGAGGTTGGGGGAAGGGAGGGAGGGAGGTAGGGAGGGATGAGTCAGTCAAATATCCCCAATTAAAATTTCCACCACCGACTCGTTCAAGTCGCTCTGGAGGCAGACGAATCTGTTGTGGACGGGCTGTGTCCTCAGGAAGAGGTGTACAGTCTTTTCCAGAAGCAGGGCCGTGTGCAGCTCCACTTGGACCTGTCGGGAGGCGATCGCAACCACACTCTGGTTCTTGGGATAGACCACTTCGCGGTAGAAGGATGCGCGACCGCCGCCGCCGCTACTGCTGCCGCTCTCCTCCGCTTCTTCGGCCGCCGTAGCCGCAGCCCCCGATTCCGAGAGCAGCTGGCTGGTGCCCTGAAGTCAGATATAACGCAAATTTAGAATTTGAACAGGCAATCGTCGGCGTAATAAACACTTGCGTGACGCCAGCAGGGAAAAATCTACCCATGCAAACCCAGAATCGATTCTCTGACTCATTCTCAGAATACATCACAGAATCTCACTTTGAAGTTACATCACCAATTGCAGTTCACATCACGAAATTCGATTACGGTATATCACAAAATTGATTCTCCGATTTATTCAAAAATGACATCACGGATCGGAGTTTACATCACGGAATCACGGGTTCACACATCACGGAACGGTGCCTGCAAACCCTACGGACTCGGGTACAGTACCTTGGTCTCCTGCGCCACCTCTCCCTCCGAATCGTCGTAGTCTGAGGAGTGGAAGGAGGGTTCGGGTACATCGCCGACGACATGGCGATTGCGCTGCCGAAATCGGGGGTCGGCCACTGCGCTCCTTCGCTCCCAATCGGGTTTCTGCTGCGCCGCAGAATGATCCTCGACTCCGCTCGGAACTACCGGAGCCCCTGTGGGGGATTGAGAGCTGTTTTCCGGCCGATCTCCTTTGTCCACAACCTCTCGGTTGGGAGAAACGACTTGCGTCTCGGACGCCGCCGTGGTGTGACTTGCTGCTGGCGACGACGATGCCGCACTGCCCGCCTGCAATAGACAGGTGTGCGATTGCTCGTTCTGACTTCGCGAATTTCCTCAACACACAGACTTCTAGACAGTATCACCTGCAGAAGCCTGCGACCCACGGACGACGCCCGTTTGAATCGAGTGGCCCGGCGGTGGCTCAAGCGCGACTGTCGGCCAGAGCACGAATCGGCCTCGTTGGTCTCTCTCGCGGCGTTCTCAGTCTCTTTCGAATTCTGCGCACGCGACTCTTCTTCGGTTCCTTCGACGTTGGAAGGCGCGTTCAGCTGCGCGACCAACGCGTCGTAGCTCGATTTCCAATTTTCACTCTCCACTTCCGGAGCTCTTTCCTGAACGAAACGCAGGGTTAATTTCGAGCCACTCCACTAGACATATGCAATGTTTCGATTTCTCGGCTACTACGACTTACTCTCACTAGTCGAAAGACGGCATAAGCCTTTTGCTCTGGTTGAGAACGGAATTTCTTTTTCTGCTCCGCCGGCGCGTTTGTCGCGATTTCGGCTTTTCCAGAGGCTGGAGCTCGGTTGGCGCCGGTGGATCGAGGCTCAATGCACGGCGGCCCGCCATACACCGAGAACTCGCTGCTGCTACTCTGCCTCGAATTCGAACGCCGCATTTCTGGGATAACTTTGAAGTTTTATCCCTCGCGCAAAGAAGAATTCCTTCCTTCGAAATTTCTCTCTCAGTTACTACTTGAAATCACACGAGAAACAAAGGCGCGGATTTGCGTACACTGTGAGTTGGTTTACATTTGTTGACTTACCGTAATCTGTGCTTTGAAATTTGAATAACATAAAGCCAGTAAACGGTATTGGAAATGAACTTGCGCCTGCTACGATGCCGCAGTACGTATAAAGTACGCACGCGTCTTTTTCTTGGTGGCCGCGAATTAGCACACAGTGTGGGGTTGAAGCTTTTATAAACTTGGGAATCAATTGACTTGATTTCTTGAGTTCTAGTAGGGAGGGAGGAGTCGTCATTCCAAGTCCAATCCAACCCAACCAGACTGACGCCACAGCGTCATGGACTTGGCTTCGAGTCAGTCGGCGTTCGACCAGCTGCTCAACAAGGTGGATCCAAAGTGTATGGCCGAGTTCCTTGACTGGATCTCTGAGAGCTACGTCGTCAAGAGGGACGGCGACGATGTCAAAGGTGTGGTATTTAGTGCTAAGGACACCCACAGGCGAGGCACAGATTTGAGTAGCTCGCTGATTCAGAATCGTCGTCAGAGACGGCGGAGCGCGAAGCGACGCTCGACTTGATCGTCCAGGACCTGCGCACCAAGGCGAGTTGACTTTTTGGATTGCTCTCGCTCTCAATAATGTGAGCACTTCTAACGTAGGCTCAGACTGTTGTTCTCTTTCAGCTGCCTCTCAACGCTATCGTATCCACAGAGCGGACCTTTCATCCGGAATACGGCGTAGGCTCCGAGAGCGATCCCAGCACCACTGTGAGTCGTAGCTGCGACTTGCCGTTGCCACCATAAGGGTACACAATATCAGCACCCCAGTATGGTTTTGTTCCCCTTTCCTTGCCCTACAGTTGCCTGGTGTGGCATCAGTTCTAGTACCTAAGTGGCAGAGTTGTCTATATGCCGGCTACAGTAGCTATCCATTGTATCTGTGCGCAAGGCCCAATCAACTCAGGTGCACGTGGACTCCTTCCTGTACGACGACGACCAGCTGGACGAGCTGGTGGATCAGGGACTGCTCAGCAGAACCTACTGCCGACAGTGCGGCTCACACGGCACCGCCCCACTCACCTTCATCAGCCACTCGCTCAGCGTCGCACAGATACGGTAGGCGAATACTGATGCCATTAGATACTGTAGAAGTGTGCTTTGCTGCTGCACAACGTCTTTGCCGGCCTTGCCTTATCATCCGCTTTCACGCACGCGTCACTTCATCACGTCGCGGGGGCAAAGAAGCATCGATTCACATTCCGTCTTCTTTGTGTGTGGATATTGGGTCGGCGTCCTAGCCGCGGAAGGTCCACGTGGAGGTGGTATCGGCCGGCTTGACCCTGTACGCCTTGGGCCACTCGGGCGGCACGTGCCGATACCTGAACGCGCAAGCATAAAGCTATAGGGCTTCAGCAAGTGTCGCAGTAGTAGCTTGTAGCATCACCTACCTCTTTTGTCGTTTTCTGACGCTGTCCGACCGTCTGGCGGATCGGCTGAGTTTGCTGCGACTGCGGCTGAAGAAGCCGCGCCGCCTCCTGCGCAGGGAAGCGACCATGGGCCGCCGAGTGGCCAGCTCCAGGGGGCTCTCGCGCTTGAGCAGCGCCTGGCGCAGATTCCACAGCTGGCCGCGCAGCACCCGAATCTGAACTTCGGGGTCGCTTGTGCGACTGAAAAGAAATTAGTGGTTTCAGTAGAAACCCAGACTACCTGTCCCCTGGTCAGCGTCTCGCTGTAGTCGTGGTCGATGCGGGCGTGCTCGAGCAGTCGGCGCACATCGTCCGCCAACTCTTCCACGAAGCGCGTGTCGTTCAGTCTCGGAAGAATCAGGTCCCGCACCTGCAACTGAGGAAATGTTGCGCTTCACAGGGGGGCTAGCATATAAATATTAGTAGTGGAAGGCTGGAAGCACCTCTTTCGTAAACGGAAACTTGGCCTCTTTGAGTTGAGTCCATCCGTAGGGGAACGTTCTCCATCGGTTTGTCTCAATCGGGTGCTAGAAATAGTAAGCTCCGTTTCTGAATGAAGGGCAAGCTTTGTATTCTGCATGTGTGCAACAACAGCGCCCACCTTGTAAGGAAAGGCGAGTCCATTGTCGATGGCCGCCAGATTGAGGCGCTCCTCCTCCGGTTCATATTGGATAAGCCAGTTGTCGAAGTGTCGATCCGTATTCCTGGAAACCGTAGTCGTCTTACTTTCATACCACACACACAGTCGGTCACTGGTCAGTGAAGGAAGTCGATACAGTGTACCTGATGACGTAATCCAGAATGACGAGCTTCTGAAAGAGCACAAGGAACCGCTGGCGCAGGTGATCCGGCAGGGACACCTCGCCGCTCTCCCACTTGGTAATCCAGTAAGCCGACGGCTGGTAATTGTGGACGAAGAGCTGAAGTGAACGTGATAGAAGTTACTGGTCACTTATCGGAACCAGCGGCCGCGTCGTCACTCGACCTGAAAGCTGCCGACCTTGGCCGGCATTTTGCCTTCCTTCTTGCGAATCTTGGCGTAATTCAGCACCGGCGACGACAGCCACACCTGAGAAGGTCATTTGGGTAGCGCATGCGTACTTCTCAGTGAAGTGTGGCACACCACTCTTGTCTTGGGGACGATGTCGAGCCTGAGCTTGTCGTCGACGAGTGAGGCGCCCGTCTCCGAGAGGTAGCCGTGGTTGGGAATGAGGCAGGAGCGGCCGAAGCAGCAGAAGCAGCAGATCCTCTGGAAGAACTTGGGCCACTTGGGGTTCAGAGGAGCGAAGGGCTCCTCGTCCTTGGGCTTGAAGACGGCTATGTTCGCACTCTTCCTTCTGTCGACCACGAAGTAGGAGCCTGTACGCCAATCATGCGGGGTGCGAGTTTTGACACTAGGCCAGTAGAAAGACAGTCGGCGCGTCTCTATACCGGACGATCCTTCCGCTATGAGCGTGGGATTGACGCTCCTGTCGATCGCCTTCTCCGCTTCCTTGATGTTCTTCTGGAACTCTTGGTCCTCGGGGAAGAAGTTGGCTGAATATGAGAGATGCTTTGCAACCTACGCAGATCATGGCAGACATCTGAGAAAGACGCCCACCGCCGAAGACGCGCTGGGCCACGTAGGGACTGCGACCGGAGTCGCCCTTGGGCGCCATAACTCTCCTCTTCTTCTTTCTTCACTTGAATTTTTGTTAGTATATATTTATCTGAATCTCGTATGGTCTTGTGTTGTACAGATGTGTTCGTTGTAGGTTTGGCAGAATGCGTGGAATTTGATTGAATCTTTTGTTCTTTCAGGTACATCTTCACTTGCTTGCTACCACCGGAGATGTTGGCCGGCAAGCAGCTATTGGACGTCGGCTCTCGTCTGGGCGGCGTGCTCTACGGCGGATACTTGTTTAGGTAACCTGTAGCACCATCCCTTACGGTCTAGGAAGGCGGAAGGTCTTACTGTAGGCTGCGAATAACAGCAGTGAGTAGTTGGCAGACCTAGGTCTGTTCATAACCCGTAGTTCTGGTGGTTCGCGGCTAGTGTAGCATGCGCATACAGAGCAACAAACCAGCATAGTTCCCTTCCCGTATTCAGCAGTCCCAATCTCCGTCTCGTGGGCGTGGAGATGAACGGGGAGTTGGCGTCTCTGCAGCGTCAGTTGGTCTCAGAGTTCGCACTCTCTGACAGGGTGGAGGTGGTGGAGGCCGACGTCCGACAGAGGGGAGACCTTGTGTCTCAGGCGGATGTCATTGTGCTCAACAACGTCTTCCAGTTCTTCCTGCCGCCCCAAGACCAGGTGTGGCTGTTGAGGCATCTGCTGTAGATACTCCAATATGCTCCCCTCCTGATCTTGTCCAAGGACGGTGTGCCGCGGAAGGGGCAGCGGCGCTTATTTGCGCTAATTTGAGCATTTACGGTTACTTTGATGAAAGAGCTAACTCTAAATACTCCAGTAAAACACCCCTACTACTAATGGCCAAGGAGGGAGGGGGGGGGGCGCTTATTGGAGCATCTACGGTATTTCGGCATTCCTTAGTTCAATGTTTGGACTGTTGCAGCTGTCCTGCTGGGAGTTCCTCAAGGCGCAGGCCAAGAAGCAGGCTGTGTTAGTGACCAACCCCGACTTGGCCACTCTGACGGGGCATCTGAAACTGGACTTCCAACTAGACGACTGGGTGGAACAGGTTGGCAAGGAAGCAACACTGCGATTCTGTGATGACTTCAAGAGAACGTTGATAAGTATATCGCATCGCAGGTGCCAACCGAGACGACGGCGGCCAAATACGCGGGCACGAACCAGGACTTGTTCCAAGACTGCTCAAGCATTTGCCTCTATCAAGTCAAGTAGCGAGATATAGGTCTATGTGATGATGAACAGTGTTGATGGGATAGTGAGGCAAACCGTCGTTGATTCTTCTCTTTGTTGTTCATACAATGGGGAGCTAACGGGAGAATCCGTGAAGGGTTTTAGTGAACACGTGTATTACATATGTATCTAGCTACAGTGGCGTATAGCATCCGACAAAGAATATGGCATGAGGCAGTTCCGATTCTTAGACACTGTTCATGTCCAAGTTGGCGTAGTCCTCTTTTCTTCTGGTCTTCATGGCCGCCTTGCGCCGAACGTTGACCACGTACAGGACGAGCAGGCAGCCCTTCAAACAGAAAGAACACAGTTTTCTGTCAGTGTCTGACGTGCACACGAAGTTCAGTGTCTGACACCACCCACCAACGTGAGGTGGACGCAGGCGAGGATTGTGCAGGAAATCGGAAAGCCCAGCCAGTCCACGCCTATGCCTCCCAGCGTCGGCCCAACGAAGCCTCTGAAATGCATATTCCGGCAAGAATCGGATTATGACCGAGGCAAAACCGCTAAAACCCACCCAAAGCACATGGTTGACTGAAACATGCCGGAGACTAAGGCGAACGTGCTGAAGGAGTCGGGGTAGCCGTTCTCGCTGCAATTGACCTCACTTATTAGATGTGACAGTGTGTGCCAAAGAGCGTTGGGCTTAGAGGCTCACTTGGCGATGTCGAGAATGGCCTGGAAGGTGGGCGTCAGGAACATGCCCAGAGCCAGGCCCATGACCGCCAGGCAGATGGCGATGCCCAGCACCGACCTTCGAACATAGCATTGTGGTTAAGTTTTGAATTCGCAGCTGTCGATATTATCTACGTACGTATCTAAGCGCACTTCTGCATGAATGGGAGGATAGGCGAAGGGCCGAGGAAGAGCATGCCGAGGACGGAGACGAAGGCGCCCAAGGCGATGACCTCGCGGTGCCAGCCCGTCAGGTCCGTGATGTAGCCGAACAGGGGCGAGGTGGCCGCGTACACGGCCGACAGCACCAGGAACATCAGGCCAATGGACAGAGGGCTCAGGTGGTACTGAAGAGGGGGTCGTTGACGGAGTGAATGGAGCGTACCACAAAGACTCACAAACGACCCCCGCTGATAAGCGACCCCGTTGTCTGTCTTTGAGCTATATGAGTCGGCCATACGCTGCTGTAGTACCAAGTGCATAATAAACTTCAACTCGTCATGTTCTGCGCACGTTAACCCTTGATTATGCTCTATATAAGGTTTTGTTAGCAGTTATACACCGTCTTTCAATGCAAACATCGTAGAGCTACATGCTGAAGAGGCGACTAAGCTTGCAACACTGAACAACAAGGTACCCCCCTAGAACAGGAGAGGGTTCGAATAGCCAGCCGCCAGGTCGCCTATTGGAGGTTTTTCGGTACGGTGTGTGTACGCAATTCACGCGCAGCAGCACCTCTCGAAGGTATGGCTCCAGGTCGGGCTCTATGAAGGAGATGGTGGCCGTGCATGCGGCCGTCGCCGTTATGATCAGCAGCACAGCGGGGATGCGCAGTAGCCCCACCATCCCAGAGTGCTCGGCCACTGACGCCTCGTTCTCTGGAGTTGGGATGATGGTTACTGTGTGTTGTAGTTAGGCATACGGTAAATATGCAGTGCAGGCCAACCAATGGCGTCGCCGAGTAAAAAGTAAGACACGATCGCCGTCAGAATCAGTCCCCATCCAAGGACGGCGAAGGGGGTTTGGTATCCTCCTAGCTGAATTGAAGAGAATGTAGTTCAAGGGATATCTACAAAGTTACCACTCCGTACTCGTCAGTAGTGCGAACCTCATACAAAGCGCCACCGATGGTTGGTCCGATGGCGAATCCCAAGCCGCTGAATGTCTCGAGCAAGCCCTGCAAGTGTGCTCGCTGCCAGCTGTCGTAGTCGGCCATTCATCTACAGTAACCCTCATCAATCAACCGACCACAATGGTTGCAGTCCGTCCGTGGAACTCAGCAGCGCAGATACTGAAGGAGGCCGTGACGTAGGAAGCGTCGGCTACCGCTTCCGAAACTCTGACCAACATCGACAGCACGAAGAAGGTCATTCCACTGGGCGCCAGATTCAGCAGGCTGAAGTGGGCGGCTAGTGTTATCAGCACGGCAGATGCAACATGATACTAATCGGCAAGGTACCCGAATAGATTGGCAGTGATTCCCGTCACTGCAATACCAGTGGTGAATGTGAACTGCGATCCCAGTCTAGGCAGCTGAAAGCGTACCGATTCAGTCGCGTTGTCATTGCATCATGATATCTATGGTGGAGACTTACGAATCTTCCAATGATGGGGGCCGTGATAAAGGAGACGAACTCAAAGCTGCCGAATATGATGCCGGTTGCCGCCTGGCTGATACCTTTCAGATGCGCCTGAATAGCATCCATGTCACGCGTTGAAGTCAGAGAACTATACCATCTTCACCAGCCAGCCACCTCTTTTGGGAAGAAGGGCGCGACGCAGGAGAAGGCGACGCTGCCGGCCAAGTTGGAGAGGCAGAGCATGACCACGATCATCTTCTGTTTGTGGGTCAGCGGAGGCAGCTTGCGCAGCTCCAGCGACAGCGACAGCGTCTTCTTGCGCTTGCGTTTCTTCTTCGGGTGGGGGGCACCCAACATGGGAGTTTGCTCATTCTCGTATTCGTCGTCGTCGTCGTCCTCCAGCCGGCCCAAGTGACTGGAAGTGCCTCTGGAGCGCACGCGCAGCAGGGGGCCCGGCTCTTTGTCGCCCAGCGCCTGGTCCATGGGGATGCGAGCCGCGAAGGAGCCCATCCGCTTCAGCGGCGGCACGCGGGCCAGACTGTCCTTGCGCGCCCGAGGCGGTGCCCCATCTCCTTCTGCGACCGACCGCTTCTGCGGAGGAGTCTCGTCCAAGCCGGCCGTCATTTGCTCTACTGCTTCCCGAGTAGCCACAGTGTTCGCGTAGTGGTAGCCCGAAGGGAGGAAGAACACAAGCCGTCCTTGGAAGGCGTTGTAGTCAGACGGAGACCGAGTGTGGATGCGGTGTTGCAGATACCCGCTGACCATTTGTTTGCTTACGGAATCGCGGCGAGCCGTTGGCGCAGGTCGCATGCACAGTACACTCACAGTGTACCTACCTACATACATACCTATCTTAGAAGTGCACTGGTAGTCGCCAAGTAGGAAGTTTATCGACGCAGATAAGTCAAGGTTTGGGTTGGACGGCGCTCGCGACGCCAAGTCGGCGGCAACAGTGCACCTGCTCTTAGCCTGCATAAAAACATGTGCTATCCACATGAACACAATCGACTTTTTGTCAGTATATACTTTAGGCAATAGATAACCTCTTCATACAAATGTACCTAACCAAGTATCGGTGTCACCATAGAATTCACAGCGAACATCGAATGAACAACAGGCCGCGCAACAAAGTTAGAGCAACGATGGTTGATCACTCCCTTTGCTAATCAAGCTCGCACTTGGGTAGCTGTTGTGGACGATGATATGGAAGTCGATGAGTGTTCCTCATCGTCCATAGTCCTGTAGCCTCTCTGAGTCGCTGTCGTCAACCTGCGTTTGACTCGCTGAGCCACCAAGAACACTGTCAGAAGGCAGCCCTGAAAAGTGGATACTGCTGCAATGTGATTCTCATAGACAGCTGGATTGTCTTGCAATACGGCACACACCAGCAGGAAGTGAAAAGCCGCCAGAATCGTGGTGGTCCACGGGAATCCGATCTTCTCCACAACAACGCCCCCCACGGTCGGCCCGAAGAATCCACTGAAGCCAGTGAGTTACCGGACTGCGGACTGAACTGACGACAAATTAGTCCACCACAGTTTGTTATCACACATTTACCCGAACGACCACGTGGACTGGAACAAGCCTGAGACCATGCCGAACGTGGCGAAGGTGTCGGGATAGCCATGCTCTCTGAAAGGACAAATGGATGTAGACCTAAAATGCAAAACGAACAAGAGCGCAATACCTGGCAATGTCCAGCGTCGCCTGGAAGGTGGGAATGAAGAACATGGAGATGGCGAAGCCCATGGCGCCCAGACTGAGGCCGATTCCGAGTAGCGATCTGGAGAGAGTCGGCGCTGATTAGTACACATTTCCCAAGAGGGTTACTGCAACTTGCGCACTTGCTGACGAACGGCAGAAGAGGCGAGGGGCCCAGGAATAGCATGGCGACGGAGGCGCAAAAAGCTCCAACGATCATGATGTATCTGGGGCGCCGAGTATAGTCCGTGATGTAGCCGAAGATGGGCGCGTTCAGCGCGTACATGGCCGCCATGATCAGGAACATCAGGCCGATCAGCAGGGGCGATAGGTTGAACTAAACCACGAAATGATAGCACAAAGACTGTTATGGGGTAGACCAAAGAGAGTGGTTCACCTCTCTCAAGTAGGGCTCCAACACGGGGTCAAGGAAGGTGAGCGTGACGGCGCAGACGGAGATGGCAGAGAGCATCAGTGGGATGGAGACGATCCTCAGCAGACCCAACATGCCGCCCTGCCTCTCGGACGACGACTCTGCAATGTCCATGGTTTTGTAATGGAATAAAACGGCTAATAGAATGGAAGGCAGTCACTATCGTCACCATTGTAGTTGGGCAGGAGAAAAGCTGCCAGGCATGCGACAATGATCAGCCCCACGCCAAGCACCATGAAAGGCAGAGCGTATCCTCCAAGCTAAAAGACGGGAGCCAGGGTTGCGCACTGCGCAGTCGTCCAAGAAGTTACTTTCCAAGAAGTTCTAAGCCAAGAAGTCCAAGGTATTTTCTCTCCACCAAGAAAGGTTACTGTAGTAACTGGCAACCAGGATGTATTGGACGGTGGATGAACTGGCGACGAACGAAGCACATGTAACAAAATCCACGTGATACACAACTCGATTCTTCAGCCATACGAGCTACACTTATGTACATATGTATACGTAGGTATACTGTATTTCAACACTAATCTACACCTGATACAGAGCTCCGCCAATCGTGGGCCCCGACGCGAAGCCCAGACCACTGAAAGTCTCGAGTGCTCCCTGAAACAGGCAACTCATGGATTTCTGGCTGCGCGCAAAAGACGTCACAACAAACTGCGCCGACAATAATGGTGGCCGTCCGTCCCGGGAACTCGTAGGCTGTAATACTGAACGAAGCGGTCACAAAGGCGGCGTCACCAAGCGCTTCAAATATCCGAATGGTGAACGCCAGCGTGAGAAAGATCCAGCCGGCCGGCGCAAGGTTCAGCATCCTAAGACAGTTCTACAGATAGAAGTACCTAGCAGCACAACACTACCTACTCAACTCACCCAAACATGATCGCGGTAATGCCAGTGACGGCCAGCCCTGAGCAAAAGGACACCTTTGAACCAATCCTCGGGAGCTGAAACGGTGATGATCGGAAGAAATAATACGGTACGTACGTATGTACCTAAGGATACGGTGGGTGCGACCCACCAATTTCCCAAATATGGGCGCTGCGATGAACATGACGAACTCGAAGCAGCCGAAGATGACGCCGATCTGCCCCTGGGAGGCGCCCTTCAGCTGAGCCTGTGTTCCATAATGAAGTCAACGTTGCCATAGCACAGAAGGACTGTATTGCGACTACCACCTCTTGGGGGAAGAATGGCGCAATGCAGGAGAAGGCGACGGTACTGGCCAGATTGGCCAGACACAGCACGACGATCGTCAACTTCTGCCGACCAGTGAGCGGCGGCGGCGCTTCACCTCGAGCAATCGACTGGGTTTTGCCCTCATAGCCGGCGCTAGGTGGCAGTGGACGAACCTCGGCCGTCACATCATCTTTGGAACCCATGGTAGCCGCTCAAGCGCATCTACACTACAGAGGCGCCAGGCGGTCGAGCGTCTCTACTTCAAGGTTATTCATAGGTAGGGCAGCAGTAATGCGAAGCAGAAAGTAGCGAAACGCCGCGTCCTTTCAGAGTTGACTACGTGCTTACATTATCCCCTACATCTCAGCTACGCACTACGCAGCGTTGCCTGCATGTGCCTCGTTCACGCACGCAGTGTAGCCATCAGCCAATCAGGGCAAAACCGCACCGATTCTTGCCTCGTGTGCCGACTTCGGGTCTCGTCGCCGCCTTCCGCGTCGGACAACCCAACAATCACTCGATTTCCGCCCAAAAGCGACGAAGTATGAACCGACTTGGGCATCGACCCGTACAGTGAGCTGCGACGAAACATTTGCGCTCCCTCGGGAATCATTGTTGGGGCGCGTGCAGCTTTTCTGGCGGCGCCACTTTCCGACATCGACTCGAGAACGCTGTGGTGCCCATCGTCTGCCGGCGGGAAGTTGGCATTGAGATCTGCAGTGGAGCAGAAGCTGTGTCGACGCTGGCCCAGTGGAGGCTGTTGCGTCGACGCTGACGGCGAGTCTGACATTTGCGGTTCGATTTAGTGTCGATCCGTCTACGCAACGTGGTGGACACTCCAGTATATAACGCATACAAGCAAGGGTATTATTGCACAATGTGATGTTGCCTACCCTACACACTCACTACAGGTTACTGATAAGGTACGGCGCGGTGCCTACACGCGAATATACACATGAAGTGAAGTGCAACGGTGACACTGACGTACTATGATCTGACTTTGCAACCGGCGATTTGCAAAGCGGTTGGCCACATTAGCAGTAGAGTTCGTGATTTGCGTTTTGTCGGGATCGGGATCGGGACTGGGCTCTCATGATCGTGATCGGGATCGGAATTGGCGTTCTGAAGTGCGGGATCGGGATCGGGATCGGGATTTTGATTTTTGAATTTGCGGGATCGGGATCAGAATCGGATTTTCAATTTTCAAAAAATCGGGACTGGAATCGAGGCGAGCTTGGCTATGTTTATGTAAAAGTTCACATTATTGCTTACACACATGGAAACAACGCCTAAACGGTTGGCATTTTTGGCACACTAATTGGCACTCCGCT
>JASAMZ010010501.1:0-27340 GCA_030248115.1 Linhomoeus sp. GSCO2_2
CAGCTGAAGGGGAGGAAGAAGAGGAAGAGGACGGATGAAAGGGGAAGGCCGCCGAAGAAGTGAGGAGGGCCAGCCCACTCGACTCCCGTGCGTGCGCTGTTGTAGTGCCGTCCGGGCTTCTCTTTCATGTTGGCCGCGCAAAAGGCGCCGTCCGTCATTTTGACCCTCCCTCCTTTCTTCCTTCCTTCCTTCCTTCGCCTTCTTCCAGTGCTCATTGCGCTATGTAAGGACCGCACCTACTGCATACGTATGTCGACTTCTCCTCTGAGGCGCCGAAGTGTGCGTACGGTAGTACATGCATAGTACGTACCAACATGCAAGGAGCGGTGTCTACAAAACTACCACAAGACCTATTGTAGATACATGGTTTCCGTTCTTGCGCAAAGATCAAAAGCTGACGCCCAACCCTTCGTTCGCGCCATCGCGCGCATTCAGCGATCTCTGCTGAGTCGCCTGCCATGTAATTTTGCGCGGCGAAAATTGGCGCCTTCCCTTGCGGTCTCGTTTTCCTATCCCTGGCCGGCGGCCCAGTTCGTTTATTAGGCGGTCGGTCGGTCGCGACGAAAACGACAGCGGTCGTCGCTGTCACGCGGCGAGAATGATTGAATCGGCATTGCCTCTGATGGCGCCGTTGCCATGGCTGTCTGCCCTCTGAAAGAGAAGGGAGAGCTGGCTGACTCTGGGGAGAGAGAGGGAGAGACGACGACCGGGCTGGCTGGAAGGCGCTCCCGCTCGCTGGCTGCCCCTCTGCCTCCTGTCTGTGCCGTGAGTCTGTCACCCGGCCGACCAGCGTTGTTCTATGGTGGGGGGGGGGTGGGGGCTCTTTTCTGCTCCGGTTGTGTTGTTTGTCTCTCTACTGGCCTGCCCCGCTCTGCTTCCCTGGATGTGCACAACCAAGCAAGCGCGCCGACGAACCTGCAATTCGTAGCTGCTCCAACAGCGCTTTGTTCCCCACATGTACATAGTAGGCAGCAGGCGTCAGTTGTTGGGTATTACGCGCCGCTTCCGATGGTAGCCGCCTTCTGCAGAGTTTATAAGCCGCCACTTCCCCTTCTATGGCAAAAACGCGTCGGAAGTGATTCCTTCACTTGCTCATAAGTGGGCCAAATGTATAAACGTTCGCGCGCCGCTGTTTCTGAGTGGAAATCTTATTTCTTAGGCGTGTTTCCGATCGAGTGGTGCTTCGCTTCTCCACCCACGTGTGTACTGTGTTGTCGGCGAGTTCAGCTGGCCATAATAGAGCTCGAAGCGGGGACACCGGCGTAATCCTGTCGGCGGGATGTCGACGTCCAGCGAGGTGATGGAGGAGTGGCGCGACCTCTGGAGCCACAAGCTCGACTTCGCCCTCGTGGGCGCCGCCTTCGCCTTCTCGGGATGGAACTTACTCAACCTACCCCACCACGTGCATCAATTCGGCGGCAGTGAGTCGCTCCCACTTCTGTTTGGATGTACTTGTAATATAATGCCACCCACAGTGGTAGCATACCGTACTGGAGAGAGCCGTGTCCATCCTGTCTTATGATGTTCAGTTCTCTTCGCTATCGCCTACGTGGTTTCGTTGCTGGTCGTCTGCCTACCGATGATTACCATGGAGCTGGCGCTGGGCCAATGGGTGGGCAGGGCGCCCATTCAAGCCTTCTACAACATCTGTCCTATCTTCAAAGGTACATACGACGCTAACGACGAGCTTTCCTTTATGCGGAGAAGAGAGACGAGGATATCGCCTATTTAGGAGTTGGAGTGGCGCAAATTCTGCTGTCGCTGATGGTCACCTCCTATGTTGCCGTCCACTTGGGCTACGTCTTCTGGTTCATCTATTACCTATTCGCCGCCGTCTCTTCGGATACTGTTCCCTGGCTGTTCTGTGACAACCAGCTGATGCAGTATCGACCCGACTGCGTGGTAGCTTCGGACGTCTTCATAACGAACTCGACCAACATCCTCCTGGCCGAACGACCGTCCAGTGTCCGACAGTTTTTGGAGTGAGCTTTTCTAGACCTTCAGCTTCCCGCGAAGATGATTACAACTGAGATTCGCGTTGTTAGCGACGTGCTCTTGCGACGGAGCAGCCAACGTATTGACGACCCGGGAGAACTGCTCTGGCGCCCAATTGCAACGACGGGGCTCGTCTGGATTCTCGTCTTCTTTGCCATTCTGGCAGGCGTCCGCTGGTTTGGGAAGGTAGACTCGCGACAACTGACCAGCCCAAAGTAAACGTGTGGCATTCACTAGCTGCAATTGACTTCAGGTGTTTTACTTCACGTTTCTGATTCCCATTGTGCTGCTGCTGGCCGTGGCAGTTCGCTACAGTGTCAAGGACTTCGACGCAGTCCAGAGAGTGGGTCAACAGCTCTTCGACCACCACAATATCGACTGGATGGACCTGCTCAAGTTCGATGTAGGCCAGATACCATTGTTGCAAACGAAGCAGTGGCCAAACCACGCTCTTCAACCGACACACACTTTCAGATTTGGAAAACGGCCATTGCCCAGAGCTTCTATGCGACTGGCGTTGGCTTCGGCGCCTACATAACCCTGGCTTCGTACAACAAGCGGAGCAACAACGTCGTTTGGTAAGTCGATGCCATTTCAAGTCCGCGCTGATGGTGACTGTGTTGCTTGGTTTGATCTTTCAGCGACGCCATTCTCATCGTTTTCCTGCACGTGGTGACGACGACGCTGCAGTTCGTGGCCGTCGGCGCCGTCGTCGCCTTCGTCTGGTCGTTGAGGACCTCTTCGGGGACGATAGTGGACTTGTCCTCGCACTTCGATCAGCTGCTGAACACCGGTGCATCGGCAGCGCAGGATGACCAATAGAAACTCATTTTAGTTTCAGTTTCAGTTAAAATTATGACACTGGCCGAGTTTCAATTTCAGTAACTGAAACTGAGTTTCAGTTATTGAAGGCCTAGACGGTCACCATGAATTGTTTATATCTATGCTTGAGTGTTGATATTTTCGGATTCACGATCAATTTTGAACTTTCGTTAGTTTCTTTTGTGTGTTAGACGAATGGTATGATCCTGATATGAACAAAGCGTCAACTTTGGCCGAAATATTTGGTCAGGATTTGATAAAAATACACTAAGATTTTGCAAAAATGAACCTTACATGACTGAAACTAAACTGTGAGTTTCAGTTTCAGTTATGGCGTCCGCGCCAGTTCTGATTCAGTTTCAGTTTCAGTAAACTGATTGTAACTGAAACTGAAACTAGTTCAAGTTTCTATTGGTCACCCTGCGACAGCGTGCTGTCAATATGAAGACAGCTGAAATGTTGTGTCACCGACCATATTTTCTAACGTTTAGACATTGATCAGTTCGTGACGCTTCTCGGGACCATGGGACTGTTGGAGAACGAAGCGAAGATTTGGTCTTTCGTCTTTCTCTTCCTCGTCGCCCTTCTCTTACTCAACTTCATCGTGCGTCGCTTCTCGTGCGCCGTCTTCCTTTACTTCCGACCAGTGAAAGGTAGACTGACCCTCTATTCAGTTGATCCTGTCGTTGAGCATGCTGTCAAGTTGCGAGGACGCTTTGGGCGAGCGCGCCTCGCGCTGCTTCCCCAGAGTAGTGCTCTCGATTCTCATCTGCCTGCTGGCCACCTCGCTCGGCCTCGCCCACTGCACACAGGTACGGTTGGGCTTTGGCATTACTTTACATACTGCGCATTCGCACACGGTGACACAAAAGAAATCCAACGAAGTTCAACGGCGCCTTATTTTATGACAAGATCGTGCATCATAGTAACTTTTGATATCAAACTTCATTGGGTCCGAATATATGAGCTGGCGCTGACGATGATAGTAGGTACTTTTAGTTTTGTCCGAAAATATTCGTGTGGTATGTACATACAGTCAGCAGCCGTCTTCAGGCGATTGCCGTCAGACGGCTATCGCCCGGTCACGGCCGCGGCCGCCTTTCGGGGAAAGCCCCCCCGGGGCGGCCCCCTCCCCCAAAGCCCCCGCCCCCCCCCAAAACTCCCGGGAGGGGCACCGGGGGAGGGGGTGCCCCCCCCAGTCCAAACCCTGCGGCGCCGCCCGCGCCCCCCCCCCCCCCCCCGCGCCCCCCCCCCCCCCCCCCCCGCCCCCCCCCCCCCCCCCCCCCCCCCCCCGGGGGCAAATACAAAAAACACCGCCCCGCCACCCTCCCCCCCGCCCCCCCCGCCCCGCCCCCCCCCGCCGCCCCCCCTCCCCCGCCCCCCCCCCCCCCCCCCCCCCCTTTCCCCAATACCCCTCTCCCCCCCCCCTCCCCCACCCCCACTCTCCCACTTTTTCTTCTCCCTCACACCACACACCACTAAACCCTCTCTACTCACCCCCTCCCCCTCCCTCCCTCCCGAACCACCCAACACACACCCCCAAAACATTTAATTCACCCCCCCCCCCACACATTCTTCCCGCAGCCATCAAAAACCTCCCCACAACCAAAAACAACACAAAAACACTCCTCTCCACAAAACCCCACCACACCCCCCCACACCTCTCCCCCCCACCAAGATTACAGTTGCGCTAGTTCTGTCTCAAGCTCAAATTTAAGCGATTTCTATTTGACCCCCCCCCCAATATTCACAACCCCACCTTCCCGACCCCCACCCGTAACCCCCCCCCCCCCCCCCCCCCCTCCAAATGGTCATCTTCAGGCTGGCAGATACACCTTGGAGCTAATGCACACATCGATGGATTCGCTCTCCCTTTGGGCTGTCGCCTTCTTCGAGCTGTTGGTCGTCGGCTGGTTCTACTGTGGGTCTAGTATAACGGTTGTAAGCACTGCCATGGCACAACTCTACTCGGACGTTTGCTTTCTTTGACAGGCGGCCACCGGCTAGGGAAGAACATCGGCGAGATGGTCAACAACTGCTGCTGCTGGGTCGTCGGCCACTCCTTCATGTACATCGTCTTTCTGCTGCCTCTGGCACCTCTGGTCCTCTTCTCACTTTTCTCTGCCTCTACTCCACCTCCTTTGCCTTCATTGGAGATTCTCGTTGCAGTACGTGGCCGTTTGCAAGCTATGGCACTACGACTTCTCCTCCTGGTACTCAGCGGGCATTCGATACTTCGAGTGGAGCGAGCACGTCAGCTGGACGGTGGCCGTGCTCCCGTTGCTCCCCATACCGCTCTGCGCGCTTTACGTCCTGCTCCGCGAATGCTGCTGCGGAAGGGGCACCTCCAAATACCAGGTGTGTACCCTTTATCGAGAATGACGCAGACAATCGAAAGGCTGCTTTGCATCGAACCGTTTAAACAACTTGTTCCAGCGTCTCAAGTCCGCCATGGCTCCCAAAGTCGCTTATGAACTGGAGAAACCGTCTTCATCGCCGAGGTTGGCCGTGTCACTTGCGCTGTTTCCTTCGTAGAATGCTTGAAATGCAGGGACTTTTGTCTTCGTCAGATATCCGACGACGGCGCCCGGGTACGTCCTGCTTCCGCAGCAAGCGCCGCTGGCCGAGCCGGAGAACTTCCCCGACTTCTACAACGAGCGCACCGTCAGAATATCCAACCTATGAATTGACAGCAGATAACTATGCTGTAGTATAATGTCCCGTCCCCGTCACCATATCGACTTCTACATGTACTTGGACCCCGCCTTGCTGTTCTGATTTTGGCTGCCGGCGGCTACCGACAACGGCCAATTAGTCGTCCTATGCTTCGTGTTCGGTTCTATGGTGTTCTCTTTGGCCGTTTCCATTCGTTCAGCTGTCGTCGCTGTCCCGTCCAGTTCGCTTCTTCTTCGACCCGTAATCAAATCGACTCTCTTGTGTATACTGTGGACTACGTGTACCCGTTATCACCTCCTACCGCTGATCCGTGTATAGCGCGTGGGCACAAATCCTATACATATGTAGAGAGGTACCGTGATTGGTAGCTTAGCTTATAGTAGTCACTACAGCTTTCAAATAGCAGAGGAAACGTTTCGTCGAATCCGAAGTGCTTGTGATATTATCCCCGTTGTCGTCAGCTGCCAGTGTGTGGTGTGCGCCTGCTATGTGTTATGAAGAAATCCTACTGTAGCTCTTTACATCTACGCCAGAGGGAAAGACTTGCTTGTCTCCTGGACAGACAACTACCTAATTAGAACAATTACAAAATGTGGCGGCAATCACTGCATTTTTAACTCGATCTTCCTAAGTGGCGAAACACATACATACATACGTGCATACATATGATACATACATACATACATACGTACATACATACGTACATGCATACATACACACACATACATGCACACATACATACCGAGACACGTGCGTACGTACGTAAGTACGTACTACATACCTTCCTACAAACATACATAACACGTACAAAGAGCCAGCTGAAATGGGTGAATTGAAACTACAGTTTCCGCAGGCCATGAGCATGATATAGTAGTGCAGTTACGGTATATTTGCATAAACAACGCCAACCTTGCAAGCTAGAAGGTTTCGCGATCACTCTTACACTTAGGTCCTAGGATATTTTACGCATCCGTCGAATACTGTAACTTGTTGACGCAAACGTGACGTGACGCATACGTAAAAACATGACGTTTTTTATGCTTTTGTTGTGACCAGTTGACGTTCAGTCCACTTCTCAGCTGTGTGAAGCGCGAAAACGTGAAGTTTAGTGTTGAATGCCGAGTTGCGAAGTGCAGTGTCAGAGGTGAAATGGCGACTAGTTGAAAAGGAAGGTTTTGGAGAGTTTATGTGTGATAAGTGTTGGAGCGCGGCCTTCCCTTCGCTTTCGCAACTGCAAAACCATCCATCTGGTAAAGGCCCATTCCATTGCATCCTCCAGGACTCAGCTGCGACGTCCGCGGAAAAGTGTTCACCGAAAGGTTCAGAGACCTACAGGATCTCTGCACTCACATCTCTGAAGAGCACGAACTGGAGGCCGAGTCACTCTTTCGAATTCGAGTCCTACGACGAGTTCTTGAGATGGAAGCTCACCAACGAGGAACTCTCTCTTCAGCTTCCACTGCAGAAATAGCCGAGAGAGTGATTCTGATAGAAGCGAATACTTCCGATGCAACCGGACCGCTTTGTCGACGTCTTCCTCTACTTTCCAGCTGGCTTCCCGATGGCCTGCTGTCTGTGACGGCATGCAAGCACGTCCATCTCGTGCAGCAGCTGATGTCTCTGCGCGCGGCTGGCCCTTTGGGAGACGCGGGGCAGTGTCGCGCCATGGCCCGCGCCAGCTGGAAGACGAGCCTGCGCCCTTTGAGGTGGCCCTCTGCGCGCCTCTGCACGCCGCCAGCAGCGGTTCTTCGGTTGAAGAAGGCGACCGGGAGAAAGCGGCAGAGCTGCTAGAGTTGTAAATTAATTCCCAAGATTGAATCCCTGATTATCAGCGAGTCTTACTTGTATTTTTGGAGGCGGTCAAAGGGCAAACAACGGCCCTCCTGAATCTCCTCAGGCGTGGAAGTACCGCGCCCTCGTTAGAGTCGAGGAAACGACCGCTGCCGCATAACAAGAAAGTCGAGAAGCAGCTTCGAAAACACTTGATTTCAACTAGTAATTTGTTACTTGCTTTCGCGGTTTCTGTGTTGCACGGTTCGGAAAACAGAAGCGGTTGTTCCGTTGGAAACTTGATTGCAACATCGTCACTCAGTGCGTTACAACCAGCTCGAAAACGAATGATATCGAATGACACTAGAGAAAACTCGCGAACAGTGTGAAATCAATTGATTTGTGTACGTATGTGCGCAAATTGGTCACTGTTTGCGTTTGTTTGCGTTGGAAGAACGGATGGTAGCAAATACTGTTTCAAAACACTGTTTATTTGGCGCTTGCCTACTCACTAACAGGATTACAGTTTAAATTCTATCTGGTCTCGAACGGATAACCTGAAAATATGCTACAGTAACTAGGGACCTAAGTGTAAGAGTGATCGCGAGTCTGAGCGGCCAGGAGTGGAAGTAGAAGGGTATATCCCGGAAACGCTAGGTTCGACGCGTACCTTTGATTAGCTCTGGCTGTCCTCCAGCTAGACTGAGTCTTATAACGCAGGATGACTAGCATTTTGGACGAGCTGGTGCGCCTGCACAAGCGGCGAGCGACTTTGAATCTCGTCCGAAAGCTGCGCAGTCGCGAGACCTTCGGTTGCTGCCAGCGCCCATCTTCCTCACGCGGGTGTTCAACAGGAGATCGTACTGTGTACCAGTCTGTGCTACCCGATCTGAAGCTGGTCAACGTGGAGGCGCCGCCGTTCCTGCGACGTTTCTCGCCCTGCGGTCAACTTCTGATCTCCTTCCTGCCTCGCCTGGACGGAATCGAAGTCTACGAATTCCAAGGGGTGTCCTCCGCTGGACAGCTGCTCCACCAGACGAACAGGTGCGGCAGCTATAGCCATAGAGTGCAGTAGAGCTTCGTCGACGAAGAAGGGTTAGAATTGCTGCTTTCTTCACTCAGCGTGATCCTCTGCCAGGACAACGGCGAGTACGGCTCCGGCGAAATCAGAGGCGCCCTGTTCAAGGTGGTGTTTAGCCGTACGGTACGCATGTCAGAGTTCCCGACTGCCAAACTGTAATCTGCCAAACCGAGACACCAAAAGCGGCTTGGAAAAGGGCTTCTGAGGAGAGCTTCCCAGAGAGTCGCTGTCAAACTTAGCCGGTTTCAACTGTTCGATCTGTGACCACTCAATGAAACCAGCAACCAGAGTAACTTGGATGCGGTTGTGGCTGATGCCTCTTCGCCTCCACCACTCTCTTTTGAAACCGATTTGTGTTCTTCTGTTTCACTTGACAGTTGCCAAAGTAACTGCAAACCAAAAGTCGATTTTCGGTTTTCGGTCTGACGCCAAACCGAAAAGCGAAAACCGAGATACAGTAAGATCTGAACAAGACTCCCTGTAATTTGCTTGAGAAGTTCAACGTTGGTAGTTGCTACAGTAGTGCTGACTGGGCTATTGTAACTACGAAAGAGTTCTTATTAACCATTCAGACTGCGTAGTGTAATCACAGATTATCTGGTTGTAGATAAGGGAAACGTGTAGGAGCCCCTGCATCAAAGTACTACAATGTAAGTACTCTGACCCGAAAAGAGGAAAGTAGACCTTTGCTCAACAACAACCTTCGACTGACTGACCCTTATTTGAGTCAGAGTGCTTCGATGCAGGGACTCCTGAACATTATGTTTCGCGTGTCCCTAACCAGGTGACCATTACGTTACGCAGCCAGAATGGGCATAATAACTTTTTTGTACGTAGGTAGTGTTCATTGACGAATTTACGATACTCCGAATCTGTACCAACATTGAGCTTCTCAAGTGAATTGAAGGGGCTTTTCTTCAGATCTTACTGTACCTCGGTTTTCGCTTTTCGGCCTGGCATGAGAACGAAAACCGAAAACCGACTTTTGCTTTCCACTGGCTCTGACAAGCGGCTAGGGAAACAGCAGAGCACAATCGGTTTCAAAGGCGGATGGTGGGTGCAAGGAGGCGTCAGCCACTACCGCGTTCAGATTACTTCGGCTGCTGGTTTCGTTGTCTGGTCACAGACCGAACAGTTGAAATCGGATTGGTTGGACAATGACTCCCTGAGAAGCTCTCCTCAGAAGCCCTTTTCAAACCCGCTTTTAGCGTCTCGGTTTGGCAGATTACAGTTTGGCAGTCGGGAACTCTGACATACGCAGTATCATGACATCGTTGAGCTTCTCCTCTCGGAGGTGACATTTTCACGCAGACGATGTTCAAGCTTCGCAGAGTGGTTCGTTTCGCCGAATGCTCCCCTTGTCAGAGATCCCGACTGCCAAACTGTGATCTGCCAAACCGGGACACCAAAAGCGGCTTTGAAAAGGGCTTCTGAGTAGAGCTTCCCAGAGAGTTGATGTCAAACCCAGCTGGTTTCAACTGTTCGATCTGTGACATGTCAGTGGAGCCAGCAACCAGAGTAACTTGGATGCGGTTGTGGCTGATGCCTTTTCGCCTCCACCATTCTTCTTTGAAACCGATGTGTGTTCTTCTGTTTCACTTGACAGTTGCCAAAGCCACTGCAAACCAAAAGTCGGTTTTCGCTTCTCGGTCTGACGCCAGACCGAAAAGCGAAAACCGAGATACAGTAAGATCTGAACAAGACTTCCTATAATTCGCTTGAAAAGTTCAATGTTGGTAGTTAGTACGGTAGTGCTGTTACAGTTCGCGATATATTCATATACAGAGTGGTTTTGTATATTTGTTTGTATATTTTTTGTATAGCTTTGTATATAGACAAAATGTATGATAATGCAAAATACAAAGTTTTCAAAATATACATATACATGTACAAAACAATGCAAATATGTATATAAACTTGGCATTTCGTATATTTCTACCGCAATGTCATACTGCAACTGTGCGAATTCTTGTAGATTAGCAGTCAATCTGCTACGCAAAGAAATATAAAGAAATAGAATATACAAAGAAATATATATACAAAGAAATATACAAACAAATATAAAAAACCACTTTGTATATGAATATATCGCCAACTGTAACAGCGCTACTGTACTAACTACCAACATTGAACTCTTCAAGCGAATTATAGGAAGTCTTGTTCAGACCTTACTGTATCTCGGTTTTCGCTTTTCGGTCTGGCGTCAGACCGAGAAGCGAAAACCGACTTTTGGTTTGCAGTGGCTTTGGCAACTGTCAAGTGAAACAGAAGAACACACATCGGTTTCAAAGGAGAATGGTGGAGGCGAAAAGGCATCAGCCACAACCGCATCCAAGTTACTCTGGTTGCTGGCTCCACTGACATGTCACAGATCGAACAGTTGAAACCAGCTGGGTTTGACATCAACTCTTTGGGAAGCTCTACTCAGAAGCCCTTTTCAAAGCCGCTTTTGGTGTCTCGGTTTTCCAGATCACAGTTTGGCAGTTGGGAACTCTGACATCCCCTCTGTCGATGGAGAACAGTCGGTGGCAGCTCAACCGAGAGTGCTGCCTGTTTACGTCCGACTCGCGCTTCTGCGTCGTGGGCGCAACGTCGCCGTCCCCACTGCATGGCAAGCTCTTGCGCCATTGTACGGTAGACTTGTCGGTGCCAAAAACCGCCTCGTTTTCTGTCAGGCAGCTTGGGAGGGCCTGGGATCTTGGAGTTCTATCAGAACAACGAGTCGTTGTCGCCTACAGAGACCATGCCGACTGAAGACTACAGGATCTACGTTGTCGACTTGAAAGACGGTAGGTGTTGTGCTGGATGCGCTGCACAAGTCTGCTTGCGCGCGTCACCAAAGACTAGTGCACGTATTTTAGGAGTGTACGACCAGCGTCGGTTCAAATGCGACAAGATTCACTTGACTCACAACACGGGAATCGCTTTGCTTGGTCGTCTCCTGGCCGTGCTGTCGGTGCAGCACCAATCGATTCACTTGTTCCAGGTCGTTGCCTGAGCCTTGTGTAACCCGTGGTTGATTGCTTGATTAGCTAGAACGAAACTACACGTACATACAACCCTGTTGCTCTGTTAGTATTCTCTACAGATCGACGAAGGATCTGGAATAGTCATCCCCATCCAAACCATCGGCCGTTTCCTCTACGACGACGACGAGATGACTACTGCCCCCTACCTCACATGGTAAGCAACTTAGCGTGACTCGGCCTCCGACAGTGCTGCAGATACCGACTGTACTTAGAGCTCGTTATATAACAGCACGACTAACTAACGTCGTGAGTCGGCGCAGATTAGTCGGGCCGCAGACTCGATCACTTTTTGGACACAGTGCTAATCGAGGGTCCGGTCAGTCGAGTCACAAGTCATCTGGGTTAGTCGGCACTTAGTTTAGTCGAACGATCCACTCGCCCAACTTGGTCGGCTGCTAGACTAACCTGTTTCTAACTGATGTCGTTAGTCGGCGTGAAAATCCCGACTAACGACGTTAGCCACCACCTAAGGGACGATGTTATACAATGAGATAGTAGGCGGTTTACTATGGGCGCGTGTCATTACAGTCGCGAAAGCGCCAGCGTTGGCCTTCCGGGTGCGGCCGAGTACCGGCACTGCTCCCCAGTGACCGAGAAGTGCTTGCATGGATTGAAGCAGCGCCTGCTCACCTTTCTCTTTCGGCAAGCCCACTGGGAAGGCAGGGTAGGTCGCATTGATTATCGCTTCATTTTGTCAGTTGGGTTTTAACGCATTTATTGTTCCAGGAGTCCCTCAGACGATTCTACCAGATGTTCGACTGTTTCCGAGCTCTGCGCATTTGGAAGCTGCAGCTGCTGGACGAGCACACGTTTCTGCTGAAGTACTCCCCAGTGGAAATGATCACAGGGAGGGAGCCTGGGAGCCACCAGAGATTTCCCTGCTGGTGGGTGCGACATGAGAAGAAACGCTGCCAAATAATAAATGGTACTCCGACGGAGCGTCATTTCAGGTTCGCGGTCTACAACT
This sequence comes from Linhomoeus sp. GSCO2_2, assembly GCA_030248115.1. Taxonomy (NCBI): domain Eukaryota; kingdom Metazoa; phylum Nematoda; class Chromadorea; order Monhysterida; family Linhomoeidae; genus Linhomoeus; species Linhomoeus sp. GSCO2_2. Next base: position 12,341 of record JASAMZ010010501.1, read on the forward strand.
GGAAGTCGAAGGCGATCGAGGGCGTCTACGAATCTGGTTCACAAGAACTGATGCGGCTCTATGAGCGACACTGTGACGAGTTTCGTCACCCAGGTTGACATGCAACTTGGGTAGTTGACTCCGCTTCGCTGAATGTATCGATCTGTTATCTATTATCTTCAGAAGGACGTGTCAGCCCATCGATGTGTTCTCTGAGCAACTCGTACGAAGAATGGGAGCTGCACGAGCGAAACAAGCGGACCGTCCGCATTCAAAACGCCTTGAAAGGCAGAAGGTCGGCCACGAATGCCAGACCTGTACAGTGTAGACTGACTACGTCAGATGTGAATCGGCCACGCGACTTCAGGGAAATCGAAGCCAGTCGCCGCCTTCTCCACCAACTGCCGGTGGCGTGTCAGTCCTTCGTCTATTCTCCCTATCTCGACCGTCGACTCTTCGCCTACGATGAGAAGCTGGTCAGCTCTTTTGACCGACCCAATGCCGCGGGCGAATCCCTTGTCAGGTGAGGAAGTTCGGCGGGAGACACGCGATGCGCGGCTCACAGTGGAACAATTTGTGAACTCGTCTATCAGCTGGGCTGTTTCAGGTTCTACTACGCCGACAGACTGCATCCCGCGTTCGAGCTGCAGTGTGGCTTGGGGAAGCCCAGCGGCGCCGTGCAGTCGACGCAGACGTCGGGCGGTGCCCTCGTCCACTACATATTCCATCCGTTCGAGCCCTTCGTTATTGTCATTCAGAGAAACGCCACGGGGACGGCCTCGCCGCCCTTTGTGACCAACTTCCACTTGCCCAAACCGGTGTCGTTGCAGCAATGATTTGTGATGGTGAAGCTGGTTTGTCACGCTTCATTAGTGCAGTCCAGAATAGACGACAGCAGCTCCAAGCTCGTGGCACTGTTCTTCAAGAGGTCAATTCGGCGTTGGTCGTCTTCCGACAGCTGCGCGCTGCTTGCGCTTTCGTCGTCCTGTCGCGCGGAAAGGTCGAGAGCGCAGTTTTTCTTCTCGACTTCCAAAGCCGCGGCCAGCGGGCGTAGAAATCTTCCTTCGATCCAGTTGTCAGCTCCCTTGGCCACTGTCAGCCGCGACTTGTTCAGACGCAGAAACCGGACCAGGTTGAGGGCGGCACTGAGATGGTCGAACCTTTCGAGTATGGTTCCTTCCAAAGAATCCCCAACGGGTAGCAGAATGGGCAGCAACGCGGGCAGTTCCCTTGCGAATACATTCACTTGCTGAGGTGAACGAGAAGTCAGGCGCTTTGCCAACTTCGTCCTGTAGAAGTCGATGATCCATCCCCAAAGATTGGAGCGATTGGTGTACAACCATTTGCGCTCTTCTCCATCCAGCGCGCGTGTAGACGGCTCGGACTCTGAGAACTCGCCCAGAAGCATTCGGATCAGAGCCAGCTGGCCAGCGTCGTCGAACTTGTCCGCCGCCCTACCGAATAACCCTAAGGCCATCTTGCGAAGTTCGGTGACGAAACACGACTGCATGACGCACACCAACGAAAGGAACAGCTCCTATAAAGATAGGTGGCTGATATTGTACGAACGTTTGCGGGGAAGTCTTCACAAGGGAAGAAAAGTCGCGCGGAAGCGGCCGATTAGGGGGGACACAACGGGCACGCGCCGAAAAAAAACAAAAAAACAAAAAAACCCCAAACCCGCCGGACACCCCCCAGCAAAAAACAACCACGCCCCCAACCAAAAACCACCAAAAAAACACACACAAATACAGCACCAGCCTTATACGTCTCGTCTCACCCTGTAGGAAGAGCACCTAAGCCTAGCAGCACTCCAAGAACTGTCCATATGCCGATTGAGCAACCAGCTCAGGAGCTGCAGGTTCTTCTTGACCAGCGCAGCTGCTGAATTCGGGTCCGACAGAATCTGGTTTGTTAGACGCAAGATCAAATCGGTTTCGTGTGCTGCCGAATAAACGAGTGGGCGCGAAAGACTGGAGGCAGTCCATCGTCTGGCCAGGGTATAATAGAGGCACACCGACGCGCCGCTAATTGATCGGCGATCTAAAACGAATATGCCAAGTAGACGCGTGCAACACCCACCAGCAACCGACAACAGCTCCCACCTTCTATGGTGGAGCAGTACTCGAGGAAATTGTGGCACAACTCGAACTGGGCGAGCACGCTCCTCGCGCAGGATGCCAATTCTGTTTCGTAAGGGACTTCGTCTGAGACGTCGAGGTAGGCGAGCTGGTTGGCTGCCAGGCGCAGGACAAAGCCCACAATGACGTTTGCAGCGCCCTCGGCTCCGCGTTGTCGAACTGTGCAGCTTCTCGTCTCCGACACGAAAGGGCCAAGGAAGTCGCTGACAGCATTTAGGCACCTCGCCAACTTTTGTGCCGATTCGCTGTTGTCCAAGGCGCCAATCTCCTCTTCATCTAACAAATGGGATTGGGGTTTTGGCAGACTGTCGAGATAGCGCGACAGCAGTTCCAAGGCTTCGTCAAGCCGCCTCGTCTTGGACGGCAGTCGAACGCAGCAGCAGCGTAAAAGACCGACGAAACTGCAGAATGCATCGGGACACGAGACTCTCTCAAGGAGTTCCAGAAGTGCCACCAATATTTCTTTGGCGCTGCAGCGTTTCGAGAGGAATTCCAGTAAACCGATTAGGTCCGCATAGCTATCTGGGTCGCTCTGCAGCAGCTTTCCGTCCAAGAGACGGGTGCCGATGCCTTCAACGAGCTCGAGACACGTCTGAGAAACGATGTCCTCGTTGCTTCCTTCTGTGATCTTGTCAAGTGCAACCCCGATTTCGTTCAAATCTATCGCTTCAACAATGGAACCAACAAATTCAGCCGCTTTATCGACGCCTCGGTCTTCTGACATGGGGACCGCGACCGCCACTCCATCTTTGTTCTCCATGGCGATATTGATTCAGTATCTAAGTAATTACAGTATTGACATTGTCTCAAGACTTTTCGAGAGGATGTCTATCCCACTATTGAGAGAATTCTACAACGACAAATTTGAATTCGCGTTGGTCTTGCTTCGAGCTTGAAAATCGCACGGTTACTGTATTTCTTTAGTTCAAAATCCGCGGATCTTGAAAACGAAAGTCGACTTGGGTTACCCAAAGCTTGAACGTTTCTTCAAAGAGGTTGAAAATGGACAAATTTGTCGTTCGAAGCGCGAGGAAAAAGCTCCCAGAGTCGCGACGCAGATGTCCAAATGAGAACGTTCGCCTGAAGCAAGCCAGAATTGCCGACTTGAAAGGAGTTGTAGTAATAAAGGACGTGGTTGCGGCCAGGCGAAAATTGCTCAAAGAGTCTGTTTCAAACGACGCCAAGCTTGAGCGACTCGAGCAGCTCTCGCGGAAACTGCCTTCAATCAAAGTGTTACAGGAGACGAAAATCGGTACCTGCCTACGTACACAACGAAAGAGAATGGCTAGTATAGTCAGTGTAAAACACTAATAGCCTCAAATGGCTTGCAGGCAGAGCTGTCAAGAGTTTGACCAAGAGCGCAGACGAGCGCTTGGTAACGGCGGCGAGGAAGCTGGTGGACCTTTGGACATCGCGAGTGCGCCATCTGCGCGGCCGGCCGGCGCGTCCGTTGGATGTCCGCTGCGCCGGTTCTGTCGAGAAATGGCGCTGCAAAGCCCGTGAACTATTGAAGGAAACGTTTTCGGTGTGTTCCTCGTGGGCGCTTGTTGGTTCGGCGCTGTTATGGGTCTAATGGCAAGAGCTTCAATTGCCAGAAATGCTGCCCCGCAACGAGTTCGCCAACGCCGCTGAATCTGGGAAATTGCGATGTCGTGTCATCAAATCGCGAACCCACAAGAGCGGTCTCGCTCGACGCAATGTCGGCGGTGATCGAAAAGGAAGTCTTCTACCGGTGTCATCGGAGAACCGACAAAAGTACAAGGCGTCGGCACGAAAATTGGTGTTGAAATTGCGATCACGCACTGAACTGTGTCGAAAGCTGTCCTGCGCCCGTGGCGATCCGTCGGCTCTGACGAAGCATCCGGCCGTTATGGAAGCCTTCGCACTGATGACCGATGACTGACAATGATCGTATCTTATTTCGTTGTTGGTGGCAGTAAAACCTGAAGGAGACTTGCCTCGTCCATTTTTGGCAGTTACGGGCTGCGACTGAGTTGTGACACATCTCATTTCTTTCTTGGCTGGGTTTTCTTGAGCGTGGCAGAGAAGTTGATATTGGAGACAGTTTATTGTAAGCGATGGACTGCGACGTGGCCGGATATCACGTGGAGTCATTTGACTATCTGGTGGAGAAGGGGTTGGAGCGAGCGGCCAGAGATGTGCCCGTCGAAAGGTTCCGTATCGCCGACGAAGCCATCGAAATCTGGTACAACAACGCCGTCTTGGGAAAGCCGTCCCACAGTGGGGTGGTGGCCGCAACCAAGGTCGCTTCCTTGCTGGACAATCGACTGCTCTATCCTTCCGAGTGCCGACAGCAGGGGACAACCTACAAGGCGCCTTTGAAGGTGGGCTGTTTTCCGTACATGCATCTGATCTGAGAGCAGAAGAGTGCAGTACACGTACACATCTATCTGCGCAGGTGAGTCTGAGCGTGTCGGTGAACGGTCGCCCACTGGAGACGCTGGAGAAGACGATCGGCGAGGTGCCGGTGATGCTGCGCAGCAAGGCCTGCAATCTGCGCGGTTTGAACAGCGCCCAGTTGATGGCGCGCAACGAGGAGCCCGTCGAGCACGGCGGCTACTTCGTCGTCAACGGCAGCGACAAGGTAGGTGCCCACTATTTTGCCTACATGCCCGTCTTGCATGAAACACCAAGTAGCTGCAATTGCTTCCTTTCCATCAGGTTGTGCGTTCGCTGATCTTTCTGCGGCGCAACTTCCCCGTGTCGCTGGTGCGGGCGCGGTTCCGCGATCGAGGCCCCATGTTCAGCGAGTTCGCCGTGAGCATGCGCTGCGTGCGCGACTGTCACACGGTGGCCCCCCTCAACCTCCACTACCTGGAGAGCGGCTCCATGTCCCTCAACTTCGCCCACAACAAGGAGGCGTTCTTCTTCCCACTCGTCTACATGCTCAAGGCCCTCAGCGACCGCAGCGACCGCATGATCTATCAGGTGGTGTGCTGTGTATACTCTAATAAGCCGGCCCCTCCAATCCTCCAATACTACCTCCTCCTAGAGTGAGGTTGAAGTAATGAGCGTAGTACCCTCTACCCTCTGTACTATACTATTTTTGTGTGGTGAACAAACGAAATTTGGCGCTTTCTACCGCGGCTGGTACTTCGACGGCGCAGAAAGACTTCTGCAGGCACTGCTGGCGGGAAGGGAGCGCGACGACTTCTGGAAGGACACGGTAATCAACATGCTGCGCGCCGCTTCCCAGGACGGTCCGTTCCAATTCAGACACATTGTCAGTGGTTGCGCATCGAAGCGAATGCGACGACTTTTGTGACAGGCATCTACACGCAAGAGGTGGCCTTAGAGCGAATGGGCGCCCGCTTCCGGGCGGCGATTCAGGACCGCCTGGGCCCTTGGGAGACGGACAGGGACGCGGGTCGGTACTTCATCAACAACAGCGTGGCCATCCACCTGAGCAACGACGAGGACAAGTTCTTCGCTCTCGTCTTCATGGCGCAGAAGCTCGTCTCCCTCGTGCAGCAGGAGAGCGCGCCCGAGAGCCTCGACAACATACAGTTCCAGGAGGCCGGACTCAGTGGACACATTCTGCTCATGGTACGCTTGCTGGCTGTCTAGCGCTGGCATACACGTTGAAGTTGGGGTTCTATTGACACCCTTTGCGAGTGGGCGTCGTTGTCTACAATTGTCCTAAAGTTGTGTAACCATGGCACCATTTCTCTTCAGTTGATAAAGGAGCGTCTGGAAGGCTGTCTGATGAGGGCGCGACGGGCTCTGGAGGCGATGTCGAAGCGCAGCAAGTCGGCCGATTGGGCGCTGAACTCGGCGCTGCTGCAGCGCGCCTTCGGGACCTCTCTGGCGGGGGAGTTCACGCGCTCCCTCGAGTTCTTCCTGGCGACCGGCAATCTGGTCAGTCGCGGCGGCCTGGGCATGCAGCAGACGTCGGGCTTCAGCGTCGCCGCCGAGAGAATCAACTACCTGCGCTTCGTCTCACACTTCCGCGCCATTCACAGGGGATCCTTCTTTCAGGTAGGCGCATACTGTCGATTTAGGTACATATATGCCAGATGAGGAGTTGGTAAGACGGTTCTGATCGCAATACATACCTACATTGTACTCTGCTCTCAAGACGGCGCGCGAGGCATATGCCCACTTTGGCTAATATGATCCAAGGTTGGCGGTCTGTTGTTCATCTGATATCCCTCCGATGTTGTTTGAATGCTTCACAATGTGTGGGGACGTCTAAGCTAGTGAATGGCCTCTTGCAGGAGATGAGAACCACAGACGTGCGTAAGCTGCGTCCCGAGGCATGGGGCTTCATCTGTCCCGTGCACACTCCTGACGGTGCGCCCTGCGGCCTGCTCAACCACTTGACGGCCGCCTGCCGGGTCGTCTGCTTCCCCTCCACCATAATGGAGCGCAAGAACCTGCTCAGCTTCATGGGCCCGAGAGGGCTCGTGCAGCACTACCAGGCGCGCGGCGACTACGACGTGGACGAGCCCACACACGAGGCCCCACTCATGTACCCCATCTACGTGAACGGCGCCTACGTGGGACAGGTATAGATGATGGCTGCTGCCGTTTTGGCGGTGGCGGGCCCAGGATTTTCGAATGGGGGGGGGGCACTACCTCAGAAAATTTAACTATTTTTTATAGCCGCAAATTTTTGACTTCTTTGGCCGTTTCAGTACAATATTCGCCTCAAAAATTACCGTTCCGACTCATCCACAGCGAAAGTTTTGCCCAAAAAGCGCCGCAGGCAAAATTTACCGATTTTGAAGCTAAATATTTTTTACCGTAGTGCTGTGCTTAAAGAGACGTTGTTTGAAATCGGTACAAAGTTGCTTTCAGGAAAGTTTCCCCCTGCTGGGGGGTAAGGACAGGTGAATTTGTTCGTCCTTATGACGACTGATGATGAACAGGCTGTGTATCTCAGATGACTTCGGGCCCTCTACTACACGAACAAATTCAGCGTGCTCTGTTCACGCGCACGGAGCTTATCACGCACAACGTACATGCGGCAAGCGCACTCTACCACTATCAACACGCGTGTGTGGCTTCAGTGCCTGCCACCGCATCTCACACAACACAATGTCCACACTCAGCGCAACGTACGCAAGGGTGATGGACCCCATGGCTAACTCCCACTTTGACCGCTCAGCCATGCACGCAAGTAAGTAGATGGCTTCACCTGCTAACAGAGCTTCTGGAGGTATTAACGTTGGCAAATGCACATTCTACACTAATGTTGGGTAAGCGATTTGCAGTACACAAGCGAAAAACACAGAGACTCATAATTTAGTGAGAGTTGGGCACCTATATACAGAGCACGCTGAATTTGTTCGTGTAGTAGAGGGCCCGAAGTCATCTGAGATACACAGCCTGTTCATCATCAGTCGTCATAAGGACGAACAAATTCACCTGTCCTTACCCCCCAGCAGGGGGGAACTTTCCTGAAATACACCCTGTCCATGTCCACAGAGTGCACACCTTCAGGGGGGGGGGCATAGAGCAGGTTTGCTGAGAGGCGACATAGACAGGTCTGCTTTGAAAGGGTTGCTGTTGTAGGTGTGGGGACACGGACAGGTCTGGCCACAGGAGGTTGGATGCACACAGACAGGTCTGGCCATAGGAGGTTGAATGCACAGACAGGTCTGGCCACAGGAGGTTGGATGCACAGATAGGTCTGGCTGGCCACAGGATTTTGTATGCACAGACAGGTCTGGCCTCAGGAGGTTGGATGCACAGACAGCTATACGACTATACGAATTACGATTTCGTCATAACGTCATTCTGTCACCCACTACCCTTCTAGAGTCCAGTCCAATCTCAACACCTCTAATACATATGACCACTCTACAGTTCATTTTGACATTGACTATACGAATTTACGATTTCGTCATAATGCCGTTCCGTCACCCACCACCCTTCTAGAGTCCACTCTCAACACCTCCAATACATATCACCACTCTACAGTTCATTTCGACATCGACTATACAAATTTACGGTTTCAGCATAATGTCATACTGTACTGGTTCCGACCTTTGGGCATTCATATCTCAAGAACCAAACAACTTAAGAAGATGAAATGTTTTACACATTCGTTCACCCTATGGTGGTCTAGATCGGATCACTTTAATTGGCGCCCCAGCCTGCACCATTAGAGCTCGGCGTAAGTAAGCCGAGATCCGCACACGTACCGGTTTCAACTTTTGGGCATCCATATCTCAAGAGCCAAACAACCTAGGAAGATGAAATGTTTTACACATTTATTCACCCTATGGTGGTCCAGATCGGATCACTCTGATTGGCGCCCCAGCCTGCACCATTAGAGCTCGGCGTAAGTGAGCCGAGATTATGTGTACAGGTTTCAACTTTTGGGCATCCATATCTCAAGAACCAAACAACCTAGGAAGATGAAATGTTTTACACATTTATTCACCCTATGGTGGTCTAGATCGGATCACTCTGATTGGCGCCCCAGCCTGCACCATTAGAGCTCGGCGTATGTGAGCCGAGATCCGCATGTGTACCGGTTTCAACTTTTGGGCATCCATATCTCAAGAACCAAACAACCTAGGAAGATGAAATGTTTTACACATTTATTCACCCTATGGTGGTCTAGACCGGATCACTTTGATTGGCGCCCCAGCCTGCACCATTAGAACTCGGCATAAGTGAGCCGAGATCCGTGCATGTACTAGTTTCAACTTTTGGGCATCCGTATCTCAAGAACCAAACAACCTAGGAAGATGAAATGTTTTACACATATATTCACTCTATGGTGGTCTAGACCGGATCACTTCGATTGGCGCCCCAGCCTGCACCAGTAGAGCTCGGCCATCTTGAGCCGAGCCCTGAACCCGAACCAGAAGTAACGTTTGGGACCATGTAACTTTTTTCTTACGCAACCTAGAAAGATGAAATGTTTTACACATTTGTTCACCTTATGATGCGCTTTGGTGGTCAACTTCGATTGGCGGCCCAGCCTGCACCAGTAGAGCTCGGCCGTCTTGAGCTGAGCCCCGAACCCGAACCGGAAGTAACGTTTGGGACCATGTAACTTTTTTCTTACGCAACCTAGAAAGATGAAATGTTTTACACATTTGTTCACCTTATGATGCGCTTTGGTGGTCAACTTCGATTGGCGGCCCAGCCTGCACCAGTAGAGCTCGGCCGTCTTGAGCCGAGCCCCGAACCCGAACCGGAAGTAACGTTTGGGACCATGTAACTTTTTTCTTACGCAACCTAGAAAGATGAAATGTTTTACACATTTGTTCACCTTATGATGCGCTTTGGTGGTCAACTTCGATTGGCGGCCCAGCATGCACCACTAGAGCTCGGCCGTCTTGAGCCGAGCCTCGAACCCGAACCGGAAGTAACGTTTGGGACCATGTAACTTTTTTCTTACGCAACCTGGAAAGATGAAATGTTTTACACATTTGTTCACCTTATGATGCACTTTGGTGGTCAACTTCGATTGGCGGCCCAGCGTGCACCACTAGAGCTCGGCCGTCTGGGAGTCGGGACAGCCAAAATTTCGGCCAATTTTTTGATCGGGCCCTACGGCCGCAATATTCAACCGACCTTTACGATTTTTTAACATAATAAATGCGGTTAGTGGGCGGTTCTAACGAGCCATCAACCGCTCTCCTATCTATTACCGTTCGCGAGAACGAGGCCGAAAACCTGGATATGTGAAGAAGATCGGTTAATTTTTCGCCAGTTTTTGTTTAATATCTCGGAAACCACTCCACCGATCTGGCTGAAATTTTAGCACAATACTTCTTGTTACTATGAACAACTATGGTGAAAATTTCAGCCCGATCGGTTATGTCTACCTATATGACGTAGTACTAACCCATAGTCCCCGGAGGCGCACTGGCCCCCGGCCGAACAAATTGGGTTGAGCGCTGACGCGCTCAACCCGATATAGAGTTCGATTCCGAGTCCGCACATCACTGAGGAATCCTATCACAGCAACCGATATTCATCCCCTGGAACCGACCGAACTTTATGTCTTTGAGTAGCATATTATTATCCTTCCTCGTTGTCAGATCGGCGAGTCGAAGGCGGCGGAGATGGCGGAGCAGCTGCGTCGTCAGAAGGTGCTGGCCTGGAACGGCCGTCTGGAGCAGAAGCAGATCCGACTGCCCTCCCAGATGGAGATCACCTGGATACCGACGTCGCCTGACAAGGCCAACATCCGGACGCAGTTCCCCGGCCTCTACGTCTTCTCAGAGGCGGCCAGATTGGTCAGGCCCGTCCGATACCTCCCGCTGGGAATGACGGAGATGATTGGCTCCTTCGAACAGGTCGGTGGAGAAGTCTAGACTTCTTGTAACGTTTGTACTCTACCATAGTGATCGATTATCAGCTTACATTATGGATTTTCATGCTGATGAAGATCCTACATTTAATGCGTCTCCCACCTGCCCACAATCAGTGCTTGTCGTCGTCGAGTCGAGCGAGGGCACCGACGCACCCTTGTCTGATCTGCAGGTCTACCTGAGCATCTGTCTGGATCCGGAGGAGTTCATCCCGGGGGTGACCAGCCATCAGGAGTTGCAGCCCAACTCCCTGTTCTCGTTCGCGGCCAACCTGATTCCCTTCCCCGACCACAACCAGAGTCCGCGCAACGTCTACCAGTGCCAGATGGGCAAGCAGACCATGGGCGTGCCCGTACACTCCTGGCACGCTCGCGTCGACTCCAAACTCTACCGACTCCAGACACCACAGTCGCCCGTCGTCAAGCCGGAGGCCTACGACAAGTGGGTGGGGATGTGAGAAGTCTATAGAGAAGTAAATTTTTCTGGAACATAATGAAAGTATTATTAACTCCATGTACCACACTATATAACACAGTGCTACAGTGTTGTTTATATTATGCAAACATGGTTCTCGTGGCCTTTACACTGCGTGCCAGGGAAGTTCAGAAGGTTTACAGCAACAGTTCTACACATTTTGCACTCATGATACCACACTCGGCATTCGGCGCTGGATTCGCGCAAGATGTCAATCTGCCTTCTATAGGTACGCCATGGACGAGTACCCGATGGGGACCAACGCCATCGTGGCCGTCATCTCCTACACGGGCTACGACATGGAAGACGCCATGGTCATCAACAAAAGTAGGCGCAACGGAGCCAGTTGACGTTTGAAGCGACCACTCCAATCGCACGCTTCCGCTCTCTTGTACATAGGCTCCTTCGAGCGCGGCCTGGCCCACGGGGCCGTCTGCAAGGTGGAGAGAATGAACCTGACGGAAGGTCCCATGAAAAGGAGGGAGCGCAAGTGGTTCAGTCGGGAGCCGGACCCCTCCGAGAAGTTGTGGAGACGCGTGGACGAAGACGGGCTGCCCTACGTCGGCGGACGCTACCCAGAAGGCAGCTTCCTCTCGCAGGAGTTCAACCAGACCAGCGGAAAGTACTTCCTCCATGTCAGTGAGCGAGCGAGTGTTGGCTGGCTGGGGGCACCAAACTATTTAGGAAGTTGTACTACTTTACAGAAGTACAAGTCGCCGGAGACGGCCGTCTGCGAGTCGGTGCGCGTGATCGGCAGCGCCGACAACAAGGACGAGGACGCCGGCGGCCCCACCCATGCGTTGGTGCAGCTGCGCCTGCAGCGCAACCCCATCATCGGTGACAAGTTCGCCAGTCGTCACGGCCAGAAGGGCATCAACTCCTTCCTGTGGCCGGCGGCTAGCATGCCCTTTAGTGAGAGCGGCGTCGTCCCCGACATTCTCTTCAATCCGCACGGCTTCCCCTCCCGCATGACCATCGGCATGATGATCGAGAGCATGGCTGGGAAGGCCGCCGCCGCACACGGATGGAAGCAGGACGCCACCCCGTTCGTCTTCGGGTGGGTGGGATGAATGGATGGACGGACTGGGCTGTCTGCGCGTACTCTCTTGGGAGATGAGATACATGTATGTATGCTTGATTCTTGAGGTCCGTAGGCCGTGCGAGATCTATGTACCTTGCTTCAGGGAAGACCAGCCGGCGATCGAGCATTTCGGAGAGCTGCTGAGCAAGGCCGGCTTCAACTACCTCGGCGAAGAGACAATGTACAGCGGCATCGACGGACGAGAGTTCCAGGTCGGTAGAGATCATAGAGTGGCTCTCCGATCTTGAGAAGCGTGCGAGAAACCCCGAGTGTGCTCGCAGGTGGAGATCTTCATGGGCGTGATCTTCTACCAGCGTCTCCGTCACATGATCTCGGACAAGTACCAGGTGCGCGCCACCGGCCCTATCGACGCCATGACGCATCAGCCGGTCAAGGGACGCAAACGAGCCGGCGGCATACGCTTTGGAGAGATGGAACGCGACGCCGTCATCGCGCACGGTGTGTCTGATTGGAATTGTATGCGAATGCTTGGGCCACACCTAAACGTGCTGTCTTCTCTCTGCAGGCTGTTCGCACCTGCTGCGCGACCGCCTGTTCAATTGTTCGGACAGAGACGTCTGCTACGTGTGCAGCAACTGTGGCGGCTTCCTCTCCGTCACCATGCAGACGGGGTCGGTGCCGCCCGCCTCCACCCGGCCCTCTGCGAGTGCGACGCCGTCGCAGCAGCAGCCCATCGCCCTGTCTGGTTCGGGGCCCAAACGTCGGCGCTTCTGCACCGTCTGCAGCTCTGCCGAGGCTGTGGAGGCCGTGGAGATGCCCTACGTGCTGCGCTACCTGACGGCCGAGCTCGCCTCCATGGGAATCAAGACGGTCTTCAAACTGGAGGACTCTTCGGGCCTCCCTCCCAAGAAACTGCAGCAGCAGGAGACCAAGCCTGACTGGGCGATGGAGAGCTGACCTCTCCGGCCTGATGGAAAGCTAGTTGCTCAAATATAAACAGTTGTTGTTGATCCCTGGCTGGCTTTTGTTGTTGCTCAGAGTCAGAAGATCTGGATTCGTTATCCTTCTACTCCGCGCTAGTGAGGTGTGAGAAGAACACACCACACGTGCGGTCGATTGGTTAATGTTCCGTATCGTGCATACCTTAATCTTGAAGATTTTGAAAATTCACTTTGAATTTTGAAAGTTCACTTTGAATTTTGAAAATTCAAACTGGTCTTTATTAACCGTATGTACCGTACTTCATTTTAAAAGTTCAAAATGGTCTTCATTTGCTGTATGCACTGTGCTTCATTTTGAAAATTCAAGCCGGTCTTCATTTACCGTATTTTGAACCTCCCCATCTCCCGTGCTGACAAAAAGACCACATACGCGAACGTTTTGATGGAAGCAGTCTCCAACTCTACAAAGCCACCCAAACGTCAGCCAACCTTTGTGATCACGACGACAATTGGAAGCCCAGTGTTTTGAGTCAACGTCGTTTCTCCCAAAGGCAGGAGAATGTGTTCGGTTTCTTGACTGGGTACTTTGACGCCCAGTTCGCTGTGAGAGCTGCTATCCAGAGGCTCGACGTACTCTTGCCAGAATCGAACTTCTGCAAACGAAAAACACCCCTTGAGAGGAAGACCTTTGAACACGGAGCAAGAGTGGCCTACGTCGTTCTCTGCCCTCCCGAAGGAAGTCCGAGTCGTAGCTGTAGTTCGATGAAGGGGCGCGCGTCTGCAGCTGCTGCTGACCGCTGCTGGACTGCAGCGAGGAGGAGTGGTCCAAGAGATGGCTGTGCAGCACGCCCGCCCACTTGCGCAGCGACTCGAGCAGTTTCCAGGGCTCGGCCATGCTGGCGCACAGCACCACCAGACAGCGCTCCAGCGTCCCGCTGCTCGTGCCGGCGCTCGTCGTCGCCTTGCCTCCCGCGCCGCCGCCGGCCGATTCGGAAGCGGCGGCGGCGGAAGAACAGCCAGAGAAGTGCGAGGCGGAGCTGAGCAGGCCGAATCGCATGAGTGCGGCGAAGACGTCGTCGCCGTCCACAATCCAGACTCCCAGGCGTGTCGACTCGCCCGGACCAACGTCGGGCAGGGCGCTGCCCAACTGGTATGCGTACGTACCTAAAACAGAGACAGCATGACGGCGCGTTAACACCACATTCACGTACCGTTCTCGACTGACAAACAGCAACAGTCTCCGTCTAAAAGAATGGCACAAACGAAGTCGGTCACCATCTCTGTAGTCGGGATTCACTTCCAGGTAATGGTACTCCAGACCGGCGCCTTTCTTCGGTTCATCTGCTCTTCGAAGCCTTGCAATGAGAGAGGTCTTGCCCGACTCGTTGTCACCTTCACGACAAGCGATATAGGGTTCTATAGAAGCATTAGAACGCCCCCAGCAACCGCGTATATTGTTGTTCCTTACCCAACACAATCACAGTTACCTGCGGAAGCGACACCGCCGACTTCGCCTACCACTTTGGATAGAATTCGCGACCTGAAAATACCGGGATTTACGCGATAAAACAGAGGAAGAGAGTAAAGTCAACCTTCGTATCGTATACGTACCAAAGATTCTCTTCGTCGCCTGCGCCCGGTTCATGATCGACCGGTGGAGCCAACGGCGTCTGTCTTACCCAACGGCACTAGCCGTCCCTTGGTACGATGGGAACAGACCCCAGTCCGATCGACGGCAGCGCTGTCACAGCATCTGTTCACTCCTTTCTCTGCTGCAAGTTACGATGAGTCGATAGCTGTCAGTGGCAAAACCCTGCCTATAGATGTGCATTCCACAGGGCAGCCTGCCCGGTTCCAGTTAAGCATGAAGCGCTGATGCTACTCAAGCCAATTTGACATCTGTTGCCGCACGGGAATTCCAGATTTCTGCTCGCTCAGCGGATTGGTCGCTCGTCACAACCACAAGAGTTGTTTCCCAGACGGGATTTGTCATTGGAACGGCGTGATTACCTCGGTCGCTCCGCGATATATGGTAGCAGACTAGTTTGAAATTCTGGACTACAGAGTGCGGTACTTTCTCTTTGGCGAAGACAAATTTGAACTTTCAAAATGAGGTACGGTAC
>JASAMZ010010505.1:2500-24420 GCA_030248115.1 Linhomoeus sp. GSCO2_2
AATTACGCAAACACGCAACACGAAAAGCGACATTCTCGCGTTTTTAACGCAGAAATCGCTCTAACTCGCTCAGCGTGCGTCGTACGGAGACGATCTTGGGTTGGTTGGATAGCTCTCGACTCACTGATCATTTGTTCTTCTATTGGTCGAAACTCAAAAGTTTGAATTTCGGGAGCTACAGTAACCCAAAGGTTTAAAACGCGAAATTTGTCTAACTCGCTCGTCTTCCATCATAGAGAGACGATCTTGAGTTCGTTGAATAAGTTTCGGCACACTGATAATTCCGTTAAGAGAACTCGAAATTCAAAAGTTTGAATTGCGCGCGCTACAGTAACCCGAGGGTTCAAAACGCAAAACGGCTCTAACACCCTCGTCTTACGTCGTAGAGCGGCGTGCGATAGGTCAACTAAAAGGTCTCGGCGTGCTCTTTCACTTGGCGTAAAAAATTTGTTAATTACGCAAACACGCACCACGAAAAGCGACATTCTTGCGTTTTAGCATAGAAATCGCTCTAACTCGGTCAGCGTGCGTCGTAGAGAGACGATCTTGAGTTGCTGGATAGCTCTTGACTCACTGATCATTTGTTCTTCTATTGGTCGAAACTCAAAAGTTTGAATATCGCGAGCTACAGTAACCCAAAGGTTCAAACAGCAAATGGGCCCTAACTCGCTCGTCTTACGTTGTAGAGCGGCATTCGTTCGACCGTTTGAAAGCTTACGTGGAGGCAGTTGTTGAACGGTCATTCCTAAAGAAATACTTTTGTTTTTTTTTGAGTCCTTGTCTTACGAACAACTTTGTCTGCTAAAAAAATTAATCCCGGGCGATCCCAATGTTGCCTTGCAACAACCGCTCAGAAATGCGTGTGCCTTGCTCAAAAAATTAATCCCGGGCGATCCCAATGTTGCCCTGCAAGAACCTCTCAGAAAGGAGCGTGTCAGAAGTAGCGCATGAATAGTGGACTCCGGGCGGGCGCGCGTCATATCGGAAAGGCTTCGAAATACTTTACAAAAGTATCCACTCTTTTACTCTTCCACTTTAAAAGACTCACAAACCACTCTGTATTAATAAAACAACTCAACTTTTTTAAAACAGCTTGTTCGACGATCTTCATTTTTGCGAAAAGTGCACGTGACAGGTCAGTTTTTTTGGTTTCTGTTTTTGCCCACTTTTGACAGGTCCAAATGCAAAAACCGCGAAGTACTTCGCGAAATTCGCCGAAGTACTTCAAATTCCGTTTTTTTTAAGAGGTCCGTAGCAGCACTGCGATTTTTTTCGCCCGGCCTCAGCCGGGCGAACCCCTACGAGAGCTTTTCGTGCGTGCGTGCGTGCGTGCGTCCGTTCGTTCGTTCGTTCGGAACGCTCTCATATCTCGGCGTTGGTAAGTCGTAGGAAGGCGATCTTGGGCTTTATGGATAGCTCTCGACTTACTGGTAATGTCGCTAAGAGACTTCGAAATTCAAAAGTTTGAATTGCGCGCGCTACAGTAACCCGAAGGTTCAAACTGAAAACGGCTATTACTCGCTCGTCTTACGTCGTAGAGCGGCGCGCGATAGGTCAACTAAAAGGTCTCGACGTGCTCTTTCGTTTGGCATTACAAATTTTCTTAATTACGCAAACACGCAACACGAAAAGCGACATTCTCGCGTTTCTAAGGCAAAAATCGCTCTAACTCGCTCAGCGTGCGTCGTAGGGACACGATCTTGGGTTGGTTGGATAGCTCTCGACTCACTGATCATTTGTTCTTCTATTGGTCGAAACTCAAAAGTTTAAATTTCGGGAGCTACAGTAACCCAAAGGTTTAAAACGCGAAATTTGTCTAACTCGCTCGTCTTCCGTCATAGAGAGACGACCTTGAGTTCGTTGAATAGGTTTCGGCACACTGATAATCCGTTAAGAGAGCTCGAAATTCAAAAGTTTGAATTGCGCGCGCTACAGTAACCCGAGTGTTCAAAACGCAAAACGGCTCTAACACGCTCGTCTTACGTCGTAGAGCGGCGTGCGATAGGTCAACTAAAAGGTCTCGACGTGCTCTTTCACTTGGCGTAAAAAATTTGTTAATTACGCAAACACGCACCACGAAAAGCGACATTCTTACGTTTTAGCATAGAAATCGCTCTAACTCGCTCAGCGTGCGTCGTAGAGAGACGATCTTGAGTTGCTGGATAGCTCTTGACTCGCTGATCATTTGTTCTTCTATTGGTCGAAACTCAAAAGTTTGAATATCGCGAGCTACAGTAACCCAAAGGTTCAAACAGCAAATGGGCCCTAACTCGCTCGTCTTACGTTGTAGAGCGGCATTCGTTCGACCGTTTGAAAGCTTACGTGGAGGCAGTTGTTGAACGGTCATTCCTAAAGAAATACTTTTGTGTTTTTAAACCCTTGTCTTACGAACAACTTTGTCTGCTAAAAAAATTAATCCCGGGCGATCCCAATGTTGCCTTGCAACAACCGCTCAGAAATGCGTGTGCCTTGCTCAAAAAATTAATCCCGGGCGATCCCAATGTTGCCCTGCAAGAACCTCACAGAAAGGAGCGTGTCAGAAGTAGCGCATGAATAGTGGACTCCGGGCGGGCGCGCGTCATATCGGAAAGGCTTCGAAATACTTTACAAAAGTATCCACTCTTTTACTCTTCTACTTTAAAAGACTCACAAACCACTCTGTATTAATAAAACAACTCAACTTTTTTAAAACAGCTTGTTACTCTAAGCTTGTTGGCACTCCTCCCCTCCAAAAGGGAGGAGTGCTATAGTGATGATGAAGTTTCGGTGTAAATTGGAACGCTCATAAGTCGGGCTAGAGTTGGCCGATCGGGGCGATATTTATTTATTTGATAGGCCTCTGGATTGCGCAGTGCGGATACATGGTTTCGACTTTCGTCCGAAACCCGATTTTTGGCAAGTTGCCAAAAACCCAATTATTCAGCCTCCGGCGAACTTTGGGGGCCTAAAATAAGGTTCTGGTAGAACGTAGCGAGACGAGCTTTGGGCCGAATATGTAAAAGACATTGGGCTATCTAGTACGCGAGCACCGTCGGGCTGGGTTCGGGCCTGCCCGGGCCGGGTACCAAAAACCGGGTTTTTTTACCCAAAAGTAGGGTTAGCGACACAAGTCGTAAGTGTTTTTTGAAAGCAAATTGCACAGTTTTGTGTCGACAGAACTCAGATAGGCAATTCCGAAACCGCTTAGTGAAACCCGGTCACGTTTGCCCCGAGCCGGGAAATACAGCCCAAAGTTGGACCCTGGGTTTCCGGGTAAAACTTCGGGCAGGTGTAACTTCGAATGGGTGCCGATATCGCAGCGTGATAAAGGCCATTCGATAGAGCTCGGCCAGCTCTACAACATTGCAGTGACCATTTCTCTCTGAATGACTCAATTTGGGGTGAAAAATTTAAAACAATCAATTTTTGGATCGAAATTCAAAAGTGTCGCGTTTCCCATTTCTTGCTGTGTGATCCGATTTCGGCGATATTAACAGCGCTTGTGAGGCTTACAAATGTCTTCACTGTGGCAGAACTTCAGCTTTCGGCGGGGTTAATTTATAGGCGAAATTCAACGTTTTTCGATAAATTTTCGGTATTTTGGTGCAAAGTGGTATCAAATGAGAAATGATGGTGCCAATTGTACTTTCACGTGATAGAGCATCCGAAGGTACTTAGTTTTTGTTCTAAACACTTTTCGTCCAGCGCGTGTTTTGGCGGGACATTTGAATTCAAAGTTCTTGCCGCCAGGGTTGCTTGGAGCACCTACTGTGTAGATACTCAATTCTGGCTTTTCGGGGTCGCTGATCACGAATCTGGCATTGCTTTTTCGTTTTAGAGAAAGACGAGACTGTTTTGAAGAGTTTGCATGCTACCGTAATCACAAGTCAAAATTTGGCAATGCAGGTTCAACTAAACCTAGGCGTGTTGTATGTCGAATGTGGGGTTTTATAGGGCTACAATTCCGAATTTGATATTGCTTTTGCGATCGGACCGGTCAGGGGGCCGTACTGATCAGTCTCATTGGCTAATGCTGCTTTGTGAGCTTCCTAGAATCTATTCACAGGAGCGGAGGAGTGCCCAGCTCCTTTGCCCCCGTCTACTAATCTTGTCTTTAAATCTACCACAAACTTGTTGCAGACGAGGAGCCTTCGTGATAGTCTTACACACAATTGTTAACGTTCTTACTATCGATTGCAGTAGACCACATGAAAAATTCCATCTGCAGCCCAAGTAAGTCAATCGTGAAATGTGTTGGGCTAATCGTGGTACACCCTGGTGCCCTAACATGACATCTTCTCTTTGCTCATTGCCTACTGAGGACAGTAAAGTATCGTAGATGCATTCCTATAATAATGTGAAGCGCAAATGGTACGAAAGAAAGTAATTCAGACGCATGTACATGTACATAGCACGCAAATCTTGGCTTGGACATGAGAGAAGCTCAGAAGGAGTACGCTCAAAATAGAACAGTCGACCATAAAAAAGTTTACACAAGGGAGTACTTGAGCTGCCAAAGCTTCATTCAAGGCTAAACTTTTGCCAATTTAGAAAAGTTCTCTAGAACAGACAAAAGGTAGATCTGTCTCATATCACAGTCATACCCATAATGGTCCAAACGAATGCTGTTTTAAAAAAGATGAATGACAAACGAACCGTCCAGAACGCATTTCTCGTTCTCCCCGGCAGGCTCCCATTGTGCCCGAGCCCTCACGTCTCTCTTACTGCACCGCTTCCAGATGTAGGAAGCTGGCAACATAGAGCTGCCATTGATAAACTCCCTCTTCGCCCGGTACCCATCGTTGCACTTGAACAAAAGGGTTTCCTCGTGCATAAGGTAGTCGTCATTGTCCAGATTCGAGATGAATCGGGCGTTCGCAGGAGCATTATCACCTACAGTCCCGTTCAGAAGTCGGGCCTCATTCAACATGCAGTGCAGGTTCATCCTGATGCTCAGGCAATTACGCGCGATTCAAATTATTACACACTGGGCGCCCTTGGTCCCGAAACGACTTTGATATCGGTTAATTACTACGGTAAAATATTTGCATAGTAAACGTGCTTGCCTGAGCATCACGGCCTACATGCGCGACCATGCATACCGCGGTATATGAGGCCCGACTTCTGACCGGGACTGTAGGGCGTCCTTGACAACGCATACTGAACGAGGATGGTAAAGTGAGTTCAAAGCTGTCCAAATGGGTGCATTGCTGGTTTTGTGTTGGCCTGCTACCTTGTTCTTCTTACTATGTAGTAACGCCAAGTGGTGGGTCGGGGGGGGGGGGGGAGGGGTGTGCGATCCCCTCGAGGAGGGTGGTTTGGGACCCCCTGGAGAGAGGGTCAAACGATCTAAAAATATTGCCAAAAAAGTATGCACCATAGTATGCACCATATGCCAATTTTTCGAAAATGGACCAAGAGGAGACAAAAATTGCTTAATTTCAGCTAGGAACAGCTTAAATATAGTGCCCCAGGCAACAATTTGGCCATTTTTAAGCGCCGCAGGCAAAATTTTTGCTGTTTTTGAGCGCCCAGGCAAAACTTTTCTGAGGGGAGGTCTTTCAGATGAGGAGGGGGGGGGGGGCTGGGGGTTTGGGGGGCCCACCTCTGGCAAGGGGGGAAGGGGGCTTTCCCCTCCCCCCCCCCCAGCTACACGTACAATATGCATGTGAGGCTGCTCGTCTTGTACAATGTATTGGCAACGTGTGATTATTGCTGGTGTTTAGTTGAAGGCACAAAGCAAAGGATATGATTCGGAGCCCGATAGATGAGTTGTGGTTGACCACCCACTCCTCACTCCCCCCCCCCCCCCCCCCCCCCCCCACTGCACAACTCACCATTCTTGAAGAACAAGTCACACTCCGACGCGCCATACGCCTTTTCCCATTGAAAAACGCCATTGTTGTCCAAGCACTTGAAGACGACGTGATACCTTTGAGACTGGGGACCTTTGAAGTGCTTCGTGTAACAGTTCACCACCAGGTTTGAGAGTTGCAGTGCGTGCGACTTATTGTATTGTTCCAAAGGAACGCTCTCGAATACGTTGTAAGACGCGACGCTGACGTTTGTCACATTGCACCCTGAAAACAAATGGTCCGGAAACAAAGAATGTGTTAATGGTACCTATAAATCGCTTAATTTGTTGGCACGTCAGACACCTAGTTTCAGCACGCTCGACCCATTCGAGATGGGAGGGGGGCGGGGGATGGGACTATAAACGCACTCTTCAGCAGGCTCTCCAGCACCAACTCTCACCAGCCTCGCTTTGGAACAGGATGACCGATGGAAACTCATTTTAACTTTCAGTTTTAGTTACCATAAATTCTCCAATAAACGGGCGGCCCGTCCATTGTTTCGAGGGGTGTCTGTCCTGCCCGTCTATTGGAGAGTGCCCGTTTATTATTTCAACTCATGTGGTCTGGTTCATACATTCACTCAAAAAAAGTCCGCTCGCAGACAAAGCATGAAATTTAGCCTAAAAGCTTCGATTTATGGCTCAAGTGGACTGGTTCTCTCCTTTAGGCGCAGTTTTCATGCTCAGTGCATCGTCTCTGAGAGCCTAAGTTGAGGTTGCGAAACGTGGCGTCTTACGCCGCTTGGTTGCCTTTTGTAAGTCAGTCTCTACTCTAATTCCAACGAACAGGCATGCCTGTCAATTAGAGAGTGCCCGTTTGTTAGAAAATTCACTGTAAGTTATGATGCTGACCGAGTTTCAATGTCAGCTTCATTATCAGTTTTAATACCTCATGACTTGCAGTTTCATAAACTGAAATGGTACGTAAACTGAAACTGAAACAGCTTGCCAGAATGTCACAATGAACTGTCGAAATCAACGCTCACGTCTTGGCACTTTATGGATCTGCAACCACTTTGTGCGTATACGCTGATTGGTAGAATGTCAGCATCACATGCCTAGCTGAAACTAAACCGTGAGTTTAAGTTTCATTTACGTACTACCTGTTTGGTTCTTAGTGTTACTAATTGTAACTACTGTAACTGGAGCTGAAGCCACTTTATCTAAGGTTCTATTGAACACCCTGCTATGGCACTGTCAATCAAATTTGATTGGTCCGTTCTCCAGGTTCGGTTCATTTCGTTTCTCCAGGTTCGGTTCATTTTCTTTCAAACAGACTAATTTCAACTCAAATTCTCACACAAATCAGGCGTGACCATAGAAAGTTTCAGTTTTAGTTTCAACATAAGTATGAGTTTTCAGCTTTCAGTATCAGTTTCAGCTTCAGTAAGTATTTTTTTGGAGTTTTAGTTTCATTTACTGAAACTGAGTTTCAGTATTATGTTATGATGCTCATGGATGTTGAGCGTACATGCTATTTTGTTTTCAGGCGTTGTAGAATTGCGGAGTGATAAAGTACATTTCGATCTATTTCGTCATAATCAACAAGCAGTACGCCAAATTAACCTAAGATGAGCCATAGATTATGCATCAATGAATCTGACACTAAAACTAGTTTCAGTAGTGTGTACTAAAACTAGTTTCAGTATTGCCCTAGAACTGATTCTTTTGTGGAGTTTCAGTTTCAGCTCATACATGTCGGATCAGTTTAGTTTCAGTTTTAGTCTAAGTATATTTATTGAAAGTTTTCTTTTTTATTTTCAGTTTCTATGGTCACCCCTGACACGAATGGGTCTGCAGTGGTAGGCTTTGGTGTCAGACGTCACCACACTAGGGCTAACACGCATCCAATCCACATTTCACACTTCTTGGCTTACCTACAGCTTGCTGGCAAGCTTTGTTGGACTCTCGAAACACCCAACAACAATCAAACTTAGTCCTACAATTGTGACAGGATTGCAAAGCTGCCATACAATGTATGTCGTCTAACAGCGGTTTAGAAAAACAATTTAGGTACTCTTCTGTCATACTCAGTTTGTGTGCATTTTAGTTATTGTCCTAGAGTGCAAAACAGTTCCCTGCAACAGACAAAAGATACATAGATCTGTCTCATATCACATTGCATTATGCGACGCGTTCCATTGCATTGGAAAGTAGCCAAGAAAGAGAACGACGTTGCAGCGCAAAACATACCCATCGGTACACAGTAGAATGGTGTTATCCACTCTGCACTGACGCCGTCCTCTGCAAGGGTGCACACAGACTTGACCGTCTTGACAGCAGAGCTAGCGGTGGAAGCCCAGCCCTGACGACATCTGTGGTGGACCTCGCCGCCATCGAGAATGAATTCCTTTGATTGGCGCCTCGTGATCTTCGTTGGTGCCGGCACGACACCTGCCGGCGCTTGAAGCTCATCGAGACGGCAAACTGAAGGGAGAGAGGAGGGAGAGGTACAGTGGCAGAGTTGCAACTACAGTACGGGAGCCGTCGTGAAGTTTCTATTCCAGGCTAGGAAATTACACACGAAGGATTAAGTCGAGATCACCCGATTTCCCACAGCTGGGTGAGGGTTCTTCAACCCATGTTGCCACCTTCCCAACTTCCTTCACGCACTTCAGCGTTACAACAGGATTAAAGTCGCTAGCTTCATTCGCGAGTGATGGAAGACATTGGAAAGTGACTGTGGCGCCCACTGGAAACTCCCCGTTTTCACCCCGTCCTTCGTACAACACATGTCGGTCAGAGTCGGCATTGAGTGGGATGCTGTCCGGATGGCCGCAAGCTGAAAAGTTGATAACCTACTGCATTTCGGCGAGCTTTTTGAGTGTGCCGAATTAGGTATGTAGAAGTCTACCGTGTTCTTCCGATAATAAGTCTCGTTCTCCTCGCCGGCATGACAGTTTGAAAGTCGTCGAAGGGAGGGGCTTATTTACAGAACTGCCCGGTAGGTTGTTCGGCAGACATGTACGTCTCAGCCTCACAGAGACAGTACCCAGTACATCAGCGTTGCCACTTACTGGACGGTACACAGTCTGGCATCTCGTCTCCAACTGTCTCCAACACCAGTGGGCCTTCTACTTGCCAGCTAACGCCATCTTCATTGTCCGTGGAGCATATCACTGTGATCTCGTCTGTTGGATTAGGCCCTTCGACGTGAAAGCCATCAAGGCAAGGAAACACCACTCTGTCGCCCTTCTCATATAGTGCTTCCCGAACAGAGAACTGCACTGGCAGCCTGGCGTTCTGCGGTTTTGACAGCTGCGTGCCGTTGCACCCTAAGGAAGTAAAACTGCTTTAGAATGTCGTCGCATACATGGCGAAGACAGAAATTTTTAAGTACGTAGCTCACTCAATCGCGCGCATTTGTCGTCTGTTCGCCAGTTGACCATGGTTTCGCTGGGACCGTCTTCCTCCTCGACACATTCCAGTCGCACAGTCGACACAACGCCGTGCCGCTTTGAGAAAAATCCAGGTGCACAATCGACTTCAGCAAAGTCGCCCAACTTTCCATACGCTCGGGTATCGCTACTGATGAGTCGAGGCTCACGCCTTTTGTCACTGTTCTTTACTGCGCTCTTGGCACTGTTGATGCTGCATCCTGAACAGGTACCTGTACATAGTGTTTCAAATTGGTAATACAAATGGCTAGTGGCAAATAATATTGCAAGTGTGGCAGTGCTGTCTCTCCAGAATACCTGCTTTCATACTTCTAGTAAAGGTGCGACCATGGAAGCTAATTTAGCTTCAGTTTTAGTCTCAGTGTAAGTCTTCGTTTCAGTTTCATTAAAAATATATTTTGTTTTTTTAGGTTCAGATTACGACGTTATGTATGGCTGCAGACGTTGCAGATCACTGATTTCGAAGGCGCAGTCTGAGCTGCTTCATCAGCAAGCAATGCGCCAAATTAGCAAAAGAAGATACAAAGGTCATAATATTGAATACTGAAATCGCACTAAAACCAGCCTGAGTAGTGCGTACTAAAACAACCATTTCACTATTGCACTAGAACTGAAACGGTTTGTGAGGTTTCAGTTTCAGTTAAAATTCTGTTTCAGTTTCAGTATATTTCTTTGAGACTGAAAAAAAGTTTTGTTTCAGTTTCTATGGTCGTCTCTGTTCTAGTCTCTAATACGCCCAAGAAGCGATGTTCTTCAAACCCACTTCACCTTTGACACATCGATACCCCGCTGGTTCAGACTCATCGTTTTCACAGTACTCTCCAAGACGGCAGCTGCCGCTCAAGCCGCATCCAGTAGAAGTCGCATGTTGCGCACAGTCGAAAATCTCACAGTTCCTTGAGTAGAACTCGCGAAACCAGCTCAGGAAGTCCGCCTTGTTGTCCAACTCGGTCATATTGTGCTGGATTAAGTCGACCATTGGTTTTAGCTCCATGCTAATTGGGACAACGTGGTCAAAGTCCTGTTGAAACCACTCTTCCAAGGTGGCTGCGGGTTTCGAGCCCTGCGAGACAACTTGTTCCTGCTCCACCCAATCGGACGAGAAGCCCTTAGTCCTCTCCTGCAAATGAAGTGCAGTATTTGTGTTTGAGAGGCGACGACAATGAATTCCAGCACAAACCTTGAAGTCGTCGCATTGTTCGTTCATCGAGGCGCTGACAAAATTCTGTTTCTCGGCAGGGCTTTTCGTATATGCCGAACTGTTGGCTTTGTGGCATGCGATTAAGAGATCGTTGTCGCTGTCACGTAGGTCGGCCCTGCGATAGTGCTTCTGGATGGTCAGTTTGGCTCCCAGAGTGGTGACGCTACTGTAGTGGGTGCCGAACGTCTCTACAAAGTCCCTGTAGTTCTTCAGACGCTCTTGCTCCTTCGACTTGGCCAGAAATTTTACCTTTCGCTCTACCACAAGCGGTGGATGTCATGATAAAGTGCATACCGTTCAAACTTTGCACCGTACCGTATATATGTATGTAAGTGTTCTAATGTCGCAACTTGCAGTCTTAAGGTAGACACTGGAGGATGGGCTTAGGAAATGAGTGAGACTTGAGAGTAAGTGGAGCGTAATGATGGTGTAATTAGTGAAGCGGGCATTAAGAGAGACGACTTTTGACACTTACAGGAGGAACTAGGAACTAAGGAGACTCTACAAATTCGGTCAGATAAGTCGACTCATATATGTAAACAAAACTGGTAGTGTCCATTCAAGACAGGCCTACGCTTGGAGGTTTTCCGAGTCTGCATACTTATAGCGCTCTGAGAAACGGACTTCAAATTCGGTCACACCGTACAAAAAGCTCAAATTCTTTATGTGCGCCTCACAAGCTGGTGCGCGTCGCGTGATTATGGCCAAGCACGCACCGGCCAGCACACTCCAACAGGGCAGTGGCGGATCCAGGATTTTGGAATGGGGGGGGGCGGAATTTTTGAGGCCACAGGGGGGACCAAGATGCTAAACAAGCTCCGGTATTAAAAAGTTGAGTTTGTATTCTGACTGACATTGCATAGAGTTTCGTTCTTTCTGCAGAGAGTGCGAGAGCTCATCACCCGTATTGCTCCGCTTCACGAGCTCCCCCTTCGCAAGAGGGTATTGCTTAGCAATATTGATATCGCCCGGGATTTGGTTTTTAGAGCAAGAAAATCCCTCTTTTGAGCAACGCTTTTAAAAAAGTGACAAAAACTTGTCAAAGTTTTGCCAAACATGACAGAGCAAGTTTTGCAAATAATCCGTGAGTCGTGAACTATCCACTGAGCTCGAGATCGTCTCTCAACGACGCAAATCAAGCGAGTTAGAGCAATTTTAGTGTTCGAATCTCGAGAATGGCGTTTCCCGTGGTGCGTGTTTGCGCAACGTTAAAATTGTTGCTGCCGCATGAAAGAACACGTCGAGAGCTTTCACCTGACGTGTCGATCGCCGCTCTACGACGTAAGACGAGGGAGTTAGAGCCGTTTTGCGTTTTCGGACCTTTGGGTTACTGTAACTCGCGAAATTCAAACTTTGAGTTTTGACCAACGGAAGAACAAATGATCAATGAGTCCAGAGCTATCCCCTGTGCTGTAGATCTCCTCTCTACGACGCAAGACAGACGAGTTAGAGCCGTTTTGCGTTTTAAACCTTCGAGTTACTGTAACTCGCGAAATTCAAATTTTTTAGTTTCGACCAATGGGAGAACAAATGATCAGCGAGTCGAGAGCTATCCACTGACCTTGAGATTGTCTCTCTACGACGCAAGTTGAGCGAGTTAGAACGATTTTAGCGTAAAAATGTCGAGAATGGCGTTTTCGGCGGTGCGTGTTTGCGTAATTGACAAAACTTTTGCAGCCGCATGAAAGAGCGCGTCGAGAGCTTTCACCTGACGTGTCGATCGCCGCTCTACGACGTAAGACGAGCGAGTTAGAGCCGTTTTGCGTTTTGACTTTCGTGCTACTGTAGCGCGCGCAATTCAAACTTTTGAATGTCGATTTCTGGAGGCACATTACCAGTGAGTCGAGATCTATCCGTAGAGCCCAAGATCGTCTCTCTACGACTTCCCAGCGCCGAGATCTGACAGCGTGACGGACGGACGGACGGACGGACGGACAGACGGACGGCCGCACGCACGCCGAGCTCTCCTAGGGTGTCGCCCGGCTGAGGCCGGGCGAAAAAAGCACATAAAAAATTTGCGCCGCTGGCGAAAATTTTTGCCGATTTTGGCCTATGATGGTACAAAAATGCTTTAAAATAGCGCCGCAGGCAAAAATTTTGGCCGATTTTGGCCAATATTGGTACAAAAGTGCTATAAAATAGCGCCGCAGGCGAAAATTTTTTGCTCTGGAGGTGCTGTCGCGCAATTTTTTTCTTCTCGGGAGGGGGACTGGGGGGGGGTCGGTTTGGCCGAATGGGGGGGGGGGGGGGGGGCGGACGCACAACCGTGCCCCCCCCCCCCGGGATCCGCTACTGCAACAGGGGTATCCAACAATGCATAAATCAGTGCGATTTCCCAGAAAACAAAAGTATGTAGACTCGAAAACCCCTTAGTGCCTGCCTTTCTAGAATGGACTACAGTAGCCCAAAGCTTCTTATGCGAGCAAGTGGTAAAGCTGACGTGGTCCTGAAATACAATTTGTTGCGTTGACAGACGCAGGGTGTTTTTTTGATCCGGCTAATCGAAAATTTTAATAAGTTTTGCGTCAGTTGATCTAGATGAACGAAATTGGCACACAACAGACGTACAACAGTGCCATTGCAAATGTTCCAAAATGGCAAGATTTCACAGAAAACTCCACAAGTTGCAGCGGGTCAAAGTTGAGGTCCAAAGTTTTGTGACAGTGCCTCACTGAAAAGTCCGGAACTCCTGCATTAAGCGGCACTTTATTTCGTGACCTGCACCGACATATGTATGTTAAAGAAACTGAGCTTTCACATGCCGCAAAAATCAACTCTGTAGCCTAAATAACGCCAACGCTACAACTCGTCAAAGTTGACCAGGAAGTGCCGACGCGGGAGATGTCCAGCGCTTGCTCCTCTCCTTGACAAGGAAAGCTCCCATAGTGGCACTTTCTGGATAACTTTGACGAGCTGTGCGTTGGCGTTATTACATACGCTATAGAGTCTATTTTTGTGGCATCTGAAAGCTCAGTTTCTTTTACATATGTCGGTATAAGTCACGAAATAAAGTGCCGCTTAATGCAGGAGTTCTGGACTTTTCAGTGAGGCACTGTCACGAAACTTTGGATTTCAACTTTGACCCGCTGTAACTTGCGGGGTTTTCTGTGAAATCTTGCCATTTTGTGACATTTGTAATGGCACAGTTGTACGCCTGTTGTGTGCCAATTTCGTTCATCTAGATCAACGGACGCAAAAAACCGATTTGCCGGATTAAAAAAACACCCTGTAAATGTATGCACTAGGTAGTGGGTACATAGGTGTCTGTGTCTGTAGTGGACAACCTAAGCGCACGTAGAGCGCATACATTGATACCGCTATGTAGCGTACATATACCTTAAAGGCTCCAGTTAAGTGAGGCCCGGCTTCTTCTAGTATGGCTACTTGAGCCGTTTGACATGTGGCCGTTTCGGTCGTAATGACCCCCTCTTCTTCAGAAAAGAAGCCTTTGTACTTTTCTAGTTGGCTGTTGACAATACCCAACTTCAGGTAAGTAGGTGGCATTCTCATGTCTAGAGTCGTCGTGTGTGTGTCCTACAAATTTTAATCACTTTTGTGATATAGGTTTTTTCGCCGCGCCTCAGCGCGGCGAGGTGTATATATACGGATGACAATGTCTGTCTGTCTGTCTGTCTGTCTGTGTGTCCGTCCGTGGCACCGAAGTAAAATATGTGACTTATGTGGTCAAGTAGAGTCGAGGTCGCTGAGTACGGATCCAGTGTCCGTTTGTGTTGCTAATTTCGCATTTTCGAGATATTCACAATTAAAATCCAAAAATTTCGAAAATCGACTTTTTCACCTGATGAGCTAGACGCAAAATTTCTTCAGAAATGAAAAGAGCACGGACCGCTGATAATTTGTAACACAACAGAAAATTTTTGTCAATGTGGAATTTGATAGAAATACGCTATTGTTTGTCGAAATTTCATAAATTGGCAAAAATAGATCGTCATTTATTGACGAATGTGAATGCAGAAACTGAAAGGTCGTATGCCAATAAGAATTTGTGACATAGTTTTGCAGTTTTTAAAAATTGCAATTTCGAGATATTCTCAATCAAAATATGGAAATGTCGAAAATCGACTTTTTCACCTGATGATATAGCGGCGAAATTTCTTCAGAAATGGAAGGAGCATGGACTGCGGATAATTTGTAATGCAAGAGAAATTTTGTGCAAGTATGGAATTTAATAGAAATACGTGAGTATTTTTTAAAATTTTATAAATCAACAAAAATAGAACGTCGTTTTTTGACGAATTTGAACGCGGAAATGGTAAGGCCGTATGCCAATGAGAATTTGTGACATAGGTTTACATTTTGAATAAAATCCCAATTTTGAGATATTTAGAATTAAAATTTTAAATAAATGTCAAAATCGAGATTTTCGTCTGATGGCACGCTGAACACAGGAATTTGCTCGCACCAAACTTTTGGCAAGTTTTTTGTTGGATGTGACGTTTTCACACAGGTAGGAAACATCAGATAAACGGCGTCGTATCATGCCGATAACATATAGCGAACGCGGCGATATCACTGAGCTTCAGATCAGCTGTACAGACAACCGTATCGTGGGGATAGCTGCACTTGGCATTAAGGTACACATTCTCAAGACACTTTCTCCAGATGCGGCTAACGATGTGTACAAAGTTCACTATACTGTTCACCAACATTTGACAGACACAAAGAAAAGGTTGAACTTTTTACACACACAGCTTGTTTCGCTCGGCCTCAGCCGAGCGAACCCTATCAAGAGCTCGGCGCGCGTGCGTGCGTGCGTACGTACGTGCGTACGTACGTGCGTACGCACGTCCGTACGTCACGCTCGCTTCGAGCTTAATAACTCGCCCGTCTGACGTCGTAGGATGGAGTTTGAGATATCGTCGAGTAGCCTGCGGACTCCTCTCGCCATCCGAGTCCTCAAAACTGAAATAAGTTTTCAAACTCGCGCGGTACAGTAGTCCAAAGTGGGGTCCATTTTAAGACAAAAGTTGACCGAACCTAGTCAAATCGCATATCAAAGTGAAGCGCTCGACCTCCTGAGCACGAATCCGACAAGAAAAAGTTTCAAAAGATTAAATAGAGAGCTACAGTATCCAAAACGCGTCGAAAACTGGACACGACACCCTTGCTTCGGGCTTAATAACTCGCTTGTCTGACATCGCTGAGTTGAGTTTGACACATCGACGGGTAGCCCTCCGACTCCTCTCGCGAACTGTGACGTCGACATTATAACAACTTTTAAAAATTGCGCGCTAGTGTATCCCATAGTAAGGTTCGCGAAAAGTCAAAACTGCATCGAACCTAGTCGAATCGCATATCAAAGTGAAGCGCTCGAGCTCCTGAGCACGAATCCGACAACAAAAAGTTTCAAAAGTTTAACTAGAGAGCTACAGTATCAAAAACACGTCGAAAATTGGAAACGACACGCTTGCTTCGGCCCTTAATAACTCTCTTGTCTGACGTCGCCAAGTTGAGTTCGACACATCGACGAGTAGCCCTCGGACTTCTCTCGCGAACTGTGACGTCGACGTAATAACAAGTTTTTAAAATTGCGCGCTACATATCCCAAAGTAAGGTCCGCGAAAAGTCAAAACTTCATCGAACCTAGTGTAATCGCATATCAAAACGAAGCGCTCGACCTCCTGAGCACAAAAAGCTTCATAAGTTGAAACAGAGGGCTATAGTAACCAAAACGCGATGAAAACTGCAGATTTTGGTTTGTTATATCTTGGCACTTGTGCGTTGCAGAGCGGCGGTATTGACATCGCTGAAGAGCTCACTGCAAGCCAACATCAAATCAAGCTCACAACTAACCTTAGTTTTGCGTTAGAGTCCAGTGTCTTTTTTAAATTCAGTCTGAAAAGATGATTTTGTTAGTGTAAAGAATTAAACCCGAGCGATACCGATGTTGCGTAGCAAGACCACTCCAAAAAGTGTAGTCGCGAGGAGAGTCAAGACGCTGCACGAAACCGGAAAGGGCCTTCTATAATCTCAGTAAAAATTCAAAGCTCAAAACCACTCCACTTTTTAAAAGAGACTTGTTATCATGCCACAGGGTGTGGAGGTGAAGTGGATGGGGAAGTGTGATTTGAACGCTGAACCCATAAAGAATCCTGGCGATAGTTACGGTTGATCAATGAGCAAAAAATGAAACGGTTTGCAATAAAACATGGCATGCGGAGCGAACGGAAGAGCATGGTGTAGACGACAACGACATTGCTGCGTTGGCAAGCGCCTGTGTGGTAGGTACAGTACATAGTTTGCCCACAATTTGGCATTGTCATAATTCTGCACTGCGCTACAGCTCGCTTTTCGCTTCTGACGCCCACCTTTCTGCTGCGGCTTCTCGTCCCCTCCCAAGACATAGCTCGATCGTGCCGTCTTCGGCTGGCTTGCCTCTGGAGATAGGTCTCCTTCATCTGCTCCACAGTCATCTTGGTGGCCTTCTCCATGATATTCTTGAAGGAGCGCCTCTCATCTTCGTCCATCTTCCTGCCGACGGCCAGCACAGCAGACTTTTGCATGGCGGAGGCCTCTAGGCTTGCGCTGAATTCGGCTTTGGCCTCGACTACGCCGATGCCGCCGCCAACGCTCACCCCGACCTCCACGCCTGCCGTGATGTCGTTCGATTGCTCCGAACCCTTCTCCTCGGTGAGAGTCGCCTGGGCGCTCTGCACTCGGGTTCCTTCTGAGCCGGTACCCTGCTCCGAGCTCTGTTGGGACTCCGTGCCCAACACGCTCTCCCGCGAGTCGTATGTTTCTCGGCCACTCGACTTTGTTAAGCCGCTCGTCTGCGTCTGCGTTCTCTGCTGGTCCGCCTCGCGCCTCTTGCTCGTGGTGACCGAGTAGGGCACGCCGTCACTCAGTTTTCTGGACAGGTCCAGTGAGCTGTGCAGCCACTCAGTATAGTCACTCAGAGAATCCAGTTGACGAAACTCGCTCTTGCCAGAGCAGGCGAGCCCATTATGGACCGCGATGGCCGTGTGCTGAGCTAGCTTGCCGCCTTTGAGTGTCATGTAGGAGTTAAAGATCTGCGCCGCCCAGCCAGGGTCTAGCCCGGTCTCCGGAGCTGGGTTGCCCCGTGGCAAGTTATACCCCCGCAGCGCTAGCTCAACGTTTCGGTTGGGGAAAGCGCCCGAGAGGACACCGCGAGACCATAGCTCTGAATGGATTACCCCACAGGTATGCAATTATAACAAAAACAAGCCCCAGTATTAAGAAGTTGAGTTTGTATTTTGACTGGGGTTGCAAAGAGTTGCGTTCTTTCTGCAGAGAGTGCGAGAGCTCATCGCCCGTATTGTCCCGCTTCACGGGCACCCCCTTCGCAAGAGGGTATTGCTTAGCAATATTGATTTCGCCCGGGACTTTGCTCTTAGAGCAAGAAAATCCCTCTTTCAAGCAACGCTTTTAGAAAGTGACAGTCTTGTCAAAGTTTGACAAACATTCAACAAAATCTCGAGAATGGCGTTTTCTGTGGTGCGTGTTTGCGTACCGGTTTCTTCCGTAAACAAGCCCCGTCTTCTTGGCCGACATGCGTGCCTGAAAGTCGAAGAACGGAGTGGCTTACTTACACAAATGCCCAATAACAAAAACATTGTTGCTGTGGCATGAAAGAACACGAGAGCGCGAGCGCAGCATGAAAGAAGCCGAGAGCTTTTACCTGACGTGTCAATCACCGTTCTACGACGTAAGATGAGCGAGTTAGAGACGTTTTCCGCTTTAGGACTTTCGGGTTACTGTGGCTCGCGCAATTCAGATTTTTGAATCTCGACTTCTCTAAGTGGAATGATCAATGAGTCGAGGCCTATCCACAAAGCCCAAGATCGCATTTCTACGACTTACCAACGCCGAGATCTGAGAGCGTGACAGACGCACGCACGCACGCACGCACGCACGCACGCAAGCCGAGCTCTCGTAAGGTGTCGCACGACTAAGGCCGGGCGAAAAAATTACCTGGTGACCATACCTACCATTTAGAAGAAAGGTTCAAATTACTGGTGAACCAAAACAAACCGGCAAAGCCAACGATAACGCAAAGCCACGCCATAAGACGCATTTCAGCTTTAAACATTGATCCTTGTGCAACGTTCAGTAGAAAACGTCTTGAACTGGAACAGTCACAGATTGCAGATTGAGTGAATACCGTTTTGAGCGACTCTTTTGTAGATTGGTCGCAGATTTGTGAAAGGGGAAAGCACTGACATCTCAATTTGCAGCTGTCAAATTTCGTCTTTACCATACCGTACAGTGCCGATTAGTATACCAGGGAATACTATTCGGAAAATAGGGTTTAGCCTGACAAAAGCGCGATCCTAATAGTATACCTGGGTATACAAATTGGCGTCGACCATTTAGAGTGCCTTTCTTTGTTCCGAGTTTCTTTCTCCAGAGAATGAAACCTCTCGCCATTCTTCACACTTGCGAGAATTTCTAGCTATACCGTTGAGCTTTCCAAGCCAACTTCTTGCTTGTTCGAGGCATTTTAGTAATTGATAATGCAAAATCTCAGCAAAATGCCTTGTCTTTAGCTCAAACTATAGTGCGTTAGACAGGTTAATGAGGGGAAGTTTGCCACAACAAAGAATATTTTTGCGGCCCCGAATAGTATACCCCGAGTACCTATACTATTTGCCACTAAGTGCCAAATTAGTATACCCGGGATATACTATTTGGGGGGGGGGGGGGGTACACTATTTGGCACTGTACGGTACATGCCGCGGCAGCCGCACCCGATTTTAATAAATGACACACCCAACCAAAGCGTGACCGACAGAGCGACAGATTGCTATCACACTTCTAGAAAGGTGTGCAATTGCGTCGCAATTCGCAGCTGTCAAACTGCGTCTTAACTCTACAGGCTGTCCCAGATTGTTGCTACAACCTGACTGAGCAAATACACACCACGTCAAAGCTGACGGTTTTACAGAATGCATGCTGCCTCTGACCGCCTTTCCACTTATGGCAATCGCAACAGCCTGTCATGTTTTGTTACATCGTTTGAGAAGAACCTAATTTCGTCATTCGGTAGCTCAGGGGCACCCACCGCACGCCTCCGTTGCATTCTCTTAAGTCAAGTTTGCCTGACTCACTAAATATACATTAACAAAATACGAATGTGAGAGACACGCAGGCCAGTCATTGCATTTCACACGCCTGTGGAGCTTCGTCAGTTTCCACAAGATGTTCGCGCGCAATTGCCTGCTGTATAAATGTTCTCCAGAAAAGGTTCAAAGCAGTTAGCCAAGGTGTCGCGAAATCGTCGTACTTTACCAACCCAACCTTATCAACCCAATAAAACCTAACTCAAATACCTACGAATATATCTATCAACATATCTATCGATAATATATCTATAACTATATCACTCCAATCACCACTTATTGCAGAGTGTTTGTGTAGTAACTTGACACCTTTACCGACACTCCCCAGCAAAAGGAATTTTTATCATCATAATTGCAATGAAAATTTTGTGATGCTCCTAGACTTGAACACATGATAAATCTTTCTGCTCCCCTAACCCCTAACAGATACCCCTTAGCAGATACCAAATCTGTGGCGGAATCATCGTACTTTACCTTATTTATGCCTTATAAACCCAATAAAACCTAACACTCATACACGTAGTAGAATGGCGTCCAACAGCACAGCCACGCGCGCAAGTCCGTATTGAATACATTACTCCCGTCAACCCATTATTGCAGAGTGCTTTGGAATAACGTGGCACAGTTACCGACATAAGGAGAGAGAACAGGTTGTCATATTCGATAGTAAGGAGGCTTTGAGCAAAACAACAAACAAACTATGCATCCTGCTCCAATGTCGAAGATTGTGGGACTTTCGATCATCGCCATACATATGGCGCAATGTGCTGCAGGAATAGGAATGGGTGCTATGTCATTACATACTTTCGTTGTTTCTTACTCCTATCCTAATACTATTCATTCCCTTCAGACGCGGCCGAGAAGCAGCTGAATGGCACAGACGAAAAGTGCGACTCAGTAACCATACTAAACTAAACAGAATATTAGATAAAGTTGTTAAAGTGAAATAAATTGTGAACACATGATTAAAACTGTTTAAAAATTAGTCCTGAATAGTTCAAATGTGAAGCCATTGCATGCAACAGCTGCAAAACGGAAGTGGGTGACGTCTGTGAGCCGGGATCGAAACAACCATCGGAACAATGTTGCGACAGCGATGGCCTGATGTGCAGCGAGACTAGCAGTAGATGTCAGCATCGCAAGTGAGTTTGCGAGAGACGAGTCTGGAAGTACGCGGTTTAAAAACTGCATTCTTCTGCAACGTTCTAGTTGCGCCGCCATCGATGAGTACTGCGTGCAGCATCCAAAGGAAAGCGAACCGTGGTTCAAGTGCTGCGAAGGTCTCGATTGCGACAATAAGAAGTGTGAAGAAGAAGGCGCCAGCGATCATGATGGGTGAGTCCCTACATTCAACACTATGAGTTTGCTCAACAGTACTAAGCCTTTGTTAATGCCCACGAAACGAAGTACCTGTGTGCTGTGCTCTATAAATCCGTATCCCTAATTTCGCTAGTCGAGTTGCGCTTCCAGCTGTTATTTCACGAGGTGCTATTTCAGTCTTTAATGTCGTGAAATGAAACAGGATTTGCAGGAAGGCGTAACAGCTGTCAGTTCACGTATGGCCGTCGAAACGCTGCCGCAAACACGTGTGACCGTCACAGCGCCTGCTGCCTGAAAGGGAACGCGGTCTATATCTGTTCAATATATTTACAGAGACCCTGAAATTCGTTCGGGCGATGCGGATGACGAAGAAGGGAATGACAAAGAATAGGCGATTAATATGATGAGACCGGATAAAAATATAGTCTGCACGTTGGCATAGGTATAATTCAGCACAGTTAACCACAATGTCAGAACATTCTTTCTTAATACTGGATAGTGATGTGCCTTTGGCTTGGAGGGATGCTGCAGGGTGGCCTACCGAATATCCTGCTCTTTGTCGGTTAATAATTTTTTCGCTTGGCCTCAGCCGAACGAACCCTATCAAGAGCTTGGCGTGCGTGCGTACGTTCGTGCGTCCGTACGTCACGTAGCTTCGGACTTTTAACAACTCGCTCGTCTCACGTCGTAGGAAGGAGTTCGAGGCATGGAGAAGAAGGGAGTGGAGAAAAAGGGCCGTCAGCAGAAGCTTGATTAGCAACCCAACTTTGACTACGTGAGATTGGTGCAAGCTACGAAGGTCGTTCCTACGTCACTTTAATGCTTATTCTGTGCCCTTTCAAATCCTATCCGCCAGCCGCAAAATATGTTGCGTCTCACTCGCAGACCGCAGCCGCCCAAAAGCGACGCGGTCGCTTAATTTGATCGATCTTGCGTTTCGACCCCGCATTAGCGCACGGGTCGAGATAGAGTGCTGAAATTTTGCGTCCGAGTGGTGAAGACAAGGTATCATGTGTTCAAGCATGACTTCGCTAGCTTTTACACAGCATGCTGTGGAGGCGGGTTTG